>PVKA01011572.1:0-60535 GCA_004027165.1 Ctenomys sociabilis | reverse complement strand
TTTGCTAATCACTATCTGATTCCAGAAGCTTGATCACACTTGTGGTTTTTGCTGTTGCTTAGACCTCAGTGGTGACAGGTTCATGAAAAATCACATTTTTTTTAGTCTTTATTACCATAGTATCTGATAGAATTTTATGACCTAATCAGGGATTCAAAACTGTCAGTATTCAAATTCTCTTGTTTTATTTTCATTAAATATCCAGATTATCTCACCTTATTTTCTTAAACACCTGGTTATATAGTGGACCAGACTGTAGGAAAGTAAGGAAAAATGGTGAATTTTCTTCTTAGTTCCCTTTGTTTCTCTTTCCTTTGCATGATTCATTACCTGCTACCCTCAGTGGCTGATAAATATTTTTAAAGTAGTATTATAAGCTCATAAATTTAAACTTGTTCGATGACAATAAATTCATTTTTTTTGAGACAGGATCACATTATACAGTTCAGGTTGTCCTTGAGCTCATTTTATAGTCCAGGCTGGTCTCAAACTTGCAATGATCTTTCTGCCTCGGCCTCCCAAAATTCACTGCAATTCTTATCCTTTTTGAAGCCATCTTTGACATATCCTTAATAATAATCTCTGCAAATCCTTTGTAATTTGAAGTTATCACAGCACTAAGATTGGTTAGGAGTTATTTTCAACAAGTTTTATTCTTATTTCTTTTACTGGGAGTTATTCTTTAAGGTCACTTTATTGACAGTCGGTATTTTTATTAGTATTGTTAGAATTCTTCAATAGAAAAAAATTAAATACCTTCTAAGTGTATACTGATATCCACAATTCAACTTCAGGATTACAGGGATTCCACAAAACAGAAAGCGTTGTGAATTTTCCTTGCTGTGTACCACTTCCTAATCTTTCTTTCATTGGGTTTCCCTTTGGAGGAGGCCTAGTTTAGGAGAGACCCTTAGTGGATCTGCTTTCAGTATTCACAAAAAATACATAGGTTTAGCTCTAGTATTTGCCACAATGTCTTTTCTTCTCTTATCTTCTATGAGAATAAACAAGTTTCAATAAAATACATTTATGAAAAATTATGTACTCTATCTTCAAATTTCCCCATTGTGCATTCATATCACTAACTTAGGGGAATTTTTATCATCTCTCTTCAGACTGGCCAGTTATCTTTTATCTTCCTATTTTCTCAACTCTGTATTGATACCACTCTAATCTATTCATTTGTTTTTCTTTGTGATTTACTTACTTAGAATACGAGACGCTTCAGGAAGATGCAGAATCTGTACTGTAGCCTGTGACATTGATTTCCCAGAAGTCTTATATTGATATTTTAGGCAGCGGACATCATGACAGGCCAGAGGAAAGTGGATTCACTCAGATACCAAAAATGATTGCAGACTCTAGGACATACAGGGCAAAGAACAAAATCATGGGAAGCGTTGAGGAAGCCTACCAGACGAAGGCCAAGATCAGTGGTTCAGTGGTGTTTACAAAAAGACCATCTTTCTATATTCTAGAAAGGAGACCTTTGTCTGATTGCTTATTAGCAAGGATTTTTTCAAAACTTGTGGGTTGTCTGTCCGCTTTATTGACAATTTCTTTTGATGTGAAGAAACTCCTCAAGAAGAGTTGATCGCAAATATTGATTTTTTAAGTGTTTCCCGAGCAAAAATATGTTTGTTCATGAACTATTTACCTACCCCTATGTCTTCAAGACTTCCTCCTACTTTCTTTTCCAGGAGATTGAGTGTTGCTGTTTTAATGTTTAGATCTTTAATCCATTTTGACTTCAGCTTAGTGCATGGTGATAGAGCTAGGTCAAGTTTTAGTTTTCGGCAAGTAGAAAGCCAGGTTTTCCAGCACCACTTGTAAAAGAGGCTTTCTTCCAGTGAGCTTGTTTGGCCCCTTTGTCAAAGATCAGATGGCTGAGAGTGTTCGTAGATGCCTCTGCATCTTCTAATCTATTCCATTGATCCTCAAGTCTATTTTGTTGCCAATACCATGTTGATTTTATGACAGTGGCTTTGCAGTATAATTTCAAGTCAAGAATTGTGATGCTTTCTGCCTTGTCTTTATTGGCCAAGATTGCTTTTGCTATTCTAGGTCATTTGTGGTTCCAAGTAAATTTTTGGAATGATATCTCTAGGTCTAGGAGGTATGTTGGTAGCAGTTTGATAGAGATTGCATTAAATCTGTACGGCAATTTTGGAAGTATGGCCATCTTCACGATGTTGGTTCTTCCTATCCAGAAGCATGGAATATCTTTCCATTTTCTGAGATCCTCTATAATCTCTTTTCTTAGGGTGTTGTAATTTTCCGTGACAAGATTTTTTACTTCCTTGGTTAAGTGAATCCCAAGGTATTTCATTTTCCGCGGTGCTATTGTAAATGGCATTGTTTCTATTGTTTCCCTTTCAGTGTGTTTGTTATCTGTGTAGAGGAATGCTATTGACTTTTGAATGCTGATTTTGTATCCTGCTATGCTACTGAATTTCCATATCAGTTCTAGTAGTTTCTTGGTGGAATTTTTGAGGTCTTAAAGTAAAGTATCATGTCATCTGCAAATAATGATAATTTAACTTCTTCTTTACCTATCTTATTCCTTTTATTTCTCCCTCATTTCTAATGGCTGTTGCTAATTATTCGAAAACTATATTGAATGAGAGGGGTGATAGAGGACATCATTGTCCTGTACCTGATTTAAGAGTAAAAGATTTCAGTTTTTCCCCATTTACGATTATATTAGCTTTTGGATAGATTCCTTTTATTAAGTTAAGGTAGAGTCCATCTATTCCAATTTTTTGTAGGACTTTGAACATGAATGTGTGTTGATAAAAGAGGGCTCTCAAATTTAAAGACCCAATTCAGAAATTGGCATATGAGATGAATACATACTTCTCAGAGGACGAAATTAAAGAAGCAAATAAATATATGAAAAAATGCTCCACATCGCTAGTTATCCATAAAATGCATGTAAAAAATCACTGAGATACCATCTCACTCCAGAAAGAATGGATATCTCAAGGAAATCAACCAACAACAAATGTTGGAGAGGTTGTGGGGAAAAGGGAACACTTCTCCACTGCTGCTGGGCATGTAGACTGGTATAACCATTGTGGAGATCAGTGTGGAGACTCCTCAAAAGAGTAGGACTAAAAATCCCATTCAAGCTGGCTATCCCCCTACTGGCAATTTTCCCAGTGGAAATGAAATCATTATATCATAGGCATATAGGTGTACTTATGTTCATAGCAGCACAATTTGTGATAGCAAAATCTTGGAAACAACCAAGATGCCCATCACATGAGGAATGCTTGAAAAAGATGTGGTATTTCTATATAATGGATATTACTCAGCTATAAAGAGTGATAAACTTGATGCATTTATATTGAAGTGATGCCACTTGAACATATACTTGGAAGTGAAATAAACCAGGCACACATGTGCAAATATCATATAGTCTCTCTAGTATAAGAAGTTAAAAGAAGAAATACAAATAAAAATGTACAACCACTGAAAACAATTGAGTCAGATATTTATGGCACACTGAATGGCATATTCTGCAGGGTATTAAGCAGCTTTTCTTTGGATGCTTAACAACCCTAGAGAAATAGAAGAGCCGCAAAGCCAGCCAACATTTTGGCCCTAGCCTTTCAAGGTCAGTGAAGACTCAGAACATAGAAGAACCTGTACTGTAACATCATGAAACTCAGCTGTGCTTCAAATTTTCTGATCAAGATTATGGAGCCACAGAGGAATGTGACTCATGATCTATAGTGTGCCTGGCGAGAGTCACATGGAGAGAATACTTTCTCTCAGGCTCTCATAGAGATCAAACTGGTCAAGCATTGGCCATGACTCATCCACAAGGATGACACAGACAAAGAATCTACAGAGTAAGGTACAGGATTACAAGATAAACCCTGAAGGGACTTCACTGACCTCATCAGAAACAAAAGCTACATCTATTGGTATATAGGTCTTGATCATCTTGGTCTTAACCATCCAGCAGAAAAGTATTGAAATGAGGTATATAACATGGGGCCAGAATAATATGTTGAGCTGTATATGGCTATAGTCAACAACTTCTTCAGGTAACTCACTATTATTGTGGAATGCTAGACTGTGTTGCATTGTGTCACCGAGTTCAGGCACCTAAATTGGTTCATTGACAATGGTGTGCTCCTCTTTGACAGGTCTAGACAAAAAAAGGGGAATACAAAGGAAAAATCATGATGTGTGTGCTTCTGCATAATTCTATGAGAAGCAAAATTTGCACTAATTGTGGTTGGACAAGACATTATGTTGGCTTCTAGTACTATGGACAGACACTCAGGAGATAACAAGTTCAAGGGTGTTAATTGTTGAATCTGTGGTATGAATCAGCTGTAGAGAAATAAGATACGTATATAGCTTCACTCTCTCACTCACTGATTAGCGACATCTGCTGTAATAATGCCTGTAGGCATAATATCATGTATGCATCTTGTATGACACCAAACAATTATGAAAACATTTTTCAATGTATTGATTTATCAAATCTGTCCTGTTAATTTGTCTTGAAACTGTCTCATTGTTATTTTTTCTTCAATAAGAATTAATTTTAAAAAGACCACCTTTCACTCCCAGCTCTGCTACAGCTCAGTTCTGCTGAGAAGACCACTTGGGGAATAGGTCCATCTTCTGAAAGACTACAACAATAGCTCTAGGCAGCTCAAAATGGTGCTCAGTCTAGTAGCTATTCTCTCCCACAACCTATGTGTCCTAACTCTCTTTGCACTACTTATGGAACCCAATGGGCAAGCAATAGTACTCACAAGAAAGGGCATCATCAGACCAGCGTACTAAGGAAAGCACATATCAGATAATCAGAGGACAGTAGTTGAATTAGAATCCGTGTGTCCTGAACAGAAAGGACCAAAGGCATAGTCCTGGTCAGGGACTAGGAATCAGGCATTGAAGCACCCATGGGCTAGGAAGCCTTGATGGCTTTTGGTGACAATAAGCATTGTGATCTGGGGTAGTTGTGTCAGAGTGCACTTCTCCCACTTCTCTCCCAAACACCGGTAAGCATGTGATATCCTCTTGCCTTCTGTGATGTCCTCTTGCCTTCTGCCTCCATTTAGCACACAGTTGGAGCCTGTGCAGAGTCCATCTAACTGCTCAGCAAAAGCTGTAGAGAAATTCTTCTCCTGTGTGAGCTCCTTCTCATTCTCATCCAAACACTGAAACCCAAGAACTTGACCCTTCCAGTGAGTCCTTAACACCACTGAATTTGGTGTACAGAGTTTGGTTCAGGTAGAAAAGCTGAAATGGACAGTTCAGTGAGAAAGTGCTACATGATGTGTTTGCACAGAGAGGTTAGAAAGAACAGACTCCAGCACCTGCAGTGATTATCAGGGTAGAAAGGGGATAGGGACTGAGCACCTGCAGAGATCAGGAGATGAGAAACTCAGACGTACGCTGTTCACTAAACAAAACTAAAAAGAAAAAAAAAATTGCCAATCCACATCACTGTATCCTACAAAACAGAATTTCAAAATTGATGGAGAAATATAAACTTTGTCTTCTCATCCTGAAAACCTATGAGCAGTGGGAACAATTCATCAGGAGAGACGGACAAGACTTGGAGACAAAGTAGCTCATCTACGGATATTTGAAACAGCCAGACTCTGTTAAAAACTGAATCAGAACATCAGCTGATGACTCAAATAAAAGTTATTAAGAATTACAGAAACTTAAAAACATTATAAAATGACAAGAAAGGTATAACAAATTGATTCAACACAAAACGATGACCAGAAAAACCTTTTTCAAAATATCTAAAATTAAACAGTAACCAGTCAAGTTGTTTATATCCTGCAAAATTGATTCTCAAGATTGATGGAGAAATAAAAACATTCCACATGAAGAAATTCTAAGGCAAAACTGAGTGAAAATAGTCAGGGCCAAGTAGATAGCTCAGAGGATTAAAGAGCCTGCTTAGGCAGACACAGGGACCTGGGTTCAATCCCTGGCATGCTGTGCTGGCCCTGGCCACAGGGAGCAGTGAGCCGGTGACTGAGATTGGGCATGGTGGCTCTCACCTGTAAGCTCAATGCTTGGGAGCCTGCAAACAGGAAGATCACTCAGAGTTCAATTTGTATAGTAAGACCCTGTAGACCTTGTCTAAATATATAAAGAAATTTTAAGGAGTAGTCAATGACAGTATTGATCACTGTGCTCTAACTCTGCATATCTTCACATCTAAGTTCTCACAGCAACCTGCCTTAACCTACATAGTTCAGTGTGTGGATTATGGCACAACCTTTGCCAGATCACAAGTAAAGTGACCAAAGTTTGGCTTGGCACACAATCACAATATAAGTCACCATTTCAAAATGTAGCCAATAGTTTAGCTTATCAAGTTTCTACAGTGTTTTAGTTCTTAATCTCATGTTTGATGTATGGAATTATTCACATTTGAATATGAAAGGTTACAGGGATTTTGAATTATTTTAATTTTTACAGTGGCTTTAGCTTCACAGTGAAATTAAATGTAAAGTACAAAGAGTTCATATATATATATATATATATATATATATATATATATGATATATATATACTATATCATATATATATCATATCTATTTCTATATATATTATATATACTATATATATTGTATATATTAAATATATATGATATATATATATATATCATATATGTCTCATACCCCTTCTAGCATTTTGCCCCCAAAGTCAGCGATCTATACTACTGCAAGCAGTGACCCCATGTTGATAGCTGTGTTTCTTATCCAACATAGCATTAGGATCTAATTTGGGGATTGCATTTGCTAGGATTTGATGAATGTATAACATGCAACTTCTATCAGAAATGTTGTCGTACAGAAGAGTCTCAGAATCCAAAAGTCCTCTGTGCTCTGTCTTTTCATGCGCCTGTAGAAACCACTGATCTTTTTCTTTTTCATTTCTTTATTTCTTTTAACTTTTTTTCCCAATGTATTTAGTACAGGGTCTCACTACACAGATCCAGACTCATAGTGCCTAACTAAGCAGATGCTTTAATCTCTGCTAAACTGTCTGGCTGGCCCAACCACTGATTTTTTTCATACATCCAAGATTTGTCTCCTTGCAGAATGTAATATTATTGAAATCTACATCAAGCAGCCCTTCAGATCACTTTCTTTTACCTAATAATATGTGTTTCCCAAATAATATGTTTTGAAATGTTCCTCCCTGTCATTTTCATAGCTTGATAATTTATTTTGTTACAGTTCTGGCTGTTGCTGTTCCATTGTTCAGGTTGAGCACCACGTATTTATCCAATCACCTGCAGAAGAACCCTGAGCCTGTTTCTTACTTTTGACCACAGTGAACATAATAGCTATCAGCATCTGTGCAGTCTGTTTTCTGTAGAATAAGTATTTGACACCATTGAGTAAACAGCGCTGGGTAGTGTAATTGCTTTATCATGTTATATGGCCAATGTTTAATTTTGTAAGAATTCACCCCCTGCCTCCAAAGTGGCTACACCATTTCTCATCCACACCAGCAATGATTGAATTTCTTTTGCAGTAAGTCTAAAGTCTCACCAGAATTTGTTGTCAGTGTTTCAGATTTTGCTACCCTAATATGGGTTTATTTCTAGCATGTTACTAATTTGTTTCCCTGCAGACATATGGCGTGCAGCCTCTTTTTATACGCTTATTTCCCATCTGTACATTTTCTTTGGTGAGGTGTTGTTCAGGTCTTTGGCCGAAGTTTTAATTGGATCATTTATGTCCTTAATGCTATATTTAAAAGTCCTTGCATATTTTGGATAAGAGTTCATTAACAGATGTATGTTTTAAAAATATTCGCTCCAGCTGGTGATTTTTCTTCTCAGCATTTAATGAGAGTCTTTCACAAAGCAGGAATTTCAAGTTCTAATAAAATACATATTATCAATTATTTCTTCTAGGAATCATGTCTTTGGCATATCTAAAAATTATTGCAATTTTTAAGGTTATCTAGATTTTCACATATGCTGCATTTTAAAGGTCTTATAGTTGTGCCTTTTACATTTAATTCTGTGAGCTCTTTTGAGCTGGATTTTTTTGAAGGGAATAGAATCTGTGTCTAGATTTCCTTTTGTTGACACCTAGTCATTGTATTGCCTTTTCTCCTGAGTAAAAGACCAATTCATTGTATGTATATAGATAATTTTTACTACTGCTTGCTTTGCTCCATTGTCACATTTGTCTATTTTTTCACCACATTATTTGGCCACACCATTTTCATTACTATGGCTATATTAAGTCATTTTTTTTTTTTTTTGTGGAACTGGAGATTGAACTCAGGCTCTTGCATTTGCCAGGCAAGTGCTCATTCTACTGAGCCATCTCCCCAGCCCATGTATTAAGTCTTGAAGTCAGTTTCAATCCTACAGTATCTGTTCTTCAACATTATATTAATTAGCCTAGGCCTTTTTTTTTCTATACATATGTACTTCAGAATTATTTTGTTGATAAATCTACAAATAACTTGCTAACAATGTGAGCAAAAGTACACTGAATTCATATATGAAACTGGAAGAAGCTACTATGTGAACATTACTGAATCTTCTATTTGTCAACATGGATGATTAATGTTCTTAATTATTATTTTCATCAGTTTTATAATTTTCTTTAGATGCTAGGCATTTTTGTTAAAATTGTATCTTTAATCTGTGGCAAATCTAATGTAGGTTCAATGGTGTGTTTAGTTTACACTTGCTGAAATTAACAACTGATTTCATTTATTACTGAAATACAGGTAAGTGATTTGTATGTTAAACTTGTCTCACTATAACTTACTACAATAATGCATTTTTAATTCTAGGGAGATTTTTGCATTAATTCTATTTCCTTTTCTAGATATGCAGTTACGGCACTTGAAAACACAAATAACTTTACTATTTCATTTCCAATGTATATGCCTTTTATGTCCTTTTTTTATTTTTTTGCAATACTGAAGATTAAACTCAGGACCTTGGACTTGCCAGGCCATGCTTATGCCACTGAGCTATCTCCCCAGCCCCTTTTATGTCTTCATTTTGCCATTGTTTAGACGTCACTTGTAATATATTATGTGCAAGTGTGATGGGACGGCCTATGTTCTATTTGGAAAGCTTAAAATTTCATATCTTTAAGTACATAGGCTTTTCATAGTTTTCCTAATCAAGCTAAGTCTTCTATTTTTAGTTTACTGTATTTTAAAATGGTATTACATTCTGTCAAATTTCTTTTATACATCTACTGATAAGAACACGTAATTTTTGTTTCCAGTCTGTCACTGGATTGCTTGAATTTATTTTCAGGTATTAATTCTAAATTATAAACTTTAGATAAATCCCAATTTGCATGTACATTCATAAGAGATAGTCTTTATTATAATTTTTGTAGTTATTTTCTTTATATTTCATTTGATTTTTTAGCATTGAGGTCTTGGTATCCTTATAGAATGAACTAGGATCCGGTACCTTTTGTTCTAAATTCTGAAACAAAATGGAGGAAATTATAGCAGTATAACTTATTCCTAAATGTTTAAAGTAATCCACTGTGGAACTCATCTCAGTCTGGTACATATCACTTAGAGAAATTAATTACTATCTAAATTAGTTTCATAAGCATATATCTATATAAATAATCTTCATTGAGTTTTGAGATATTCCAATACATATTCTTTGATAAATTCAAAGACATTTTTCATTTCAAAAAATTTATTAAATTTGGAAATATGTAATTGTCACAATATTTTTTATTATGTTTTCAAAGGCCATCTGTTATGATATTCAGTGGATGTGTAGTGGTTTTGTCCTCATTCATCTTCATTGTCTTAGTCCCTCATTTCTGGAACAAAAAGACTTGAAACCCTCAAATTGAAAAGGAAAGGTTCATTTTTAGCTCACAGTTTGTAGTTTCTGTCCATAGTAGTCTGACTCCAACGTGAGCAGCATAGCAGAGGGTGATGGCAGAATAGGGCATGTAGAAAAAAAGAAGCAACAGCAGCAGCAGCAAGCATTCCTTTCTATTTTTATCACATTTAACCCACAAAGCTATTGGTTGGTATCATGCACACCCAGGGTGGGGCTTGGGTCTACAACAAATCCATTCAGCCAACCCAGTCCAATGATAATCCAATCCATAGAGAGATCCACGCACCTATGTCCAAATATCACATATCCACAACCCAGTCATTCCCAGAAAACCATCTAGAGAACATGAGGCTTCAGAGGACATATTCAATATAGACACCACAAGAGCTATACGACTGAACTTTATCTTTTTTTCATGGTTAGAATGACTCTAAATACCCCTAAAAATTATAAACCAGAATCTTGGCACGCTACACATCATTACTTGATTTTCATTCACAAGTCAGGAGAATAGCAAAAGCTCAATCATTTGTCTTATTAAAGGTCTTGCTATTGATTACATTTTCTTTAAAGTGGTAAAACATATACACATCTAGTTTTTATTTATGTTAAGATGATATTTACTAGCATAGTGCTGACCTAGAAATTTTATCTTTATCTCCAGATTATAAAGATGGTTTTTCACAAATACATGAATTTGATCAATGGATCCTTCACTGACTTAATTATAAATAATCACTTTGATAAATGCATTGTACATTTTGGAATTAGTAATTAATGTACAAAAGCATTCCCACATATGTTCTATCTCAATTCAGTGCCACAGACTTCAGTGTTATAAAGTGAGTAACTGGTGTTCTATAACACAGAAAGCAATGCTAAAAAACAAAGGAAAATTATAATCATGCCAGTGTTTATACTAAGTGAAATAATACTTGACTTTTGTCTTACTTATTTTTCTCTCATTGCTAAGACAACATTCCTGGAACTGAAAATTAAAGATCACCGTTTGTACAAGTTTCAGCCCATAACCCACTGGCTCCAAGGCAAGGGGCCTGACACAGGTGTAATGTTCTAAGGTGCCAGAAGACAGTGAAAGCATGGAGAACAAGCTTCTTTCCTCCCTTATATTGTACGCAAGCTACCTTCACTTGAGCATGGGAGTAGCACTCATGTACCCTGGCTCCTTGCTGAATCACTTAATCAAACTTTCAAACTTCTCAGGTTTACCCAATGAACAACATCTTAAAATGGTAAGGGCATGTTCTTTACACCCTGTGGTGTAGAACTGCTAAATTACTTGGATAGGGATCTAGACTCCTCAAGTTAACACAATGAAACCACCATAGCAACTTTATTAACTTCTTAACCCAGATACTAGTTGTAGCTATTTAAAACTAAATCTAGTTATTTATAGTGTGTTTCTAATGGAGTTACAACCTATCCTTTAAATTTTTTTATTGTATTTAGTACAGGGTCTACTTTGTCTACAGGGTCTCGCTACGCAGATTGCACTTGTAGTGATCCTTCCTGTTTTTCAGCCTCCCAAGTGGTGGGATTACAGATGTACCCCATCATGCCCAGTCTCAGTCTCAATCGCTGTCTCAGAGCATCCAGGGGGCGGGGCCAGCATCAAAGGCCAGGGATCAACCCCCTGCCCCTGCTTCTGTCTAAGCAGATGCTTTAATCCCCGGAGCTATCAGGACGGCCCTTATCCTTTAAAAATTTTTTTAAAAGCTCCATTGGATTCTGCACTAATTTTTTCTCTATTTCATGGTCTAACTTTAACATAAATTGCTGCCTAAAATTTCTCTGTATTTAAATTTTATCTCGTTTTTCCCATGCCCTTGCAGTATGCCCCATGAAGACTGATGCTAATGTCAACTGTGGTTTCAACAGCATAATTGAAACTAAAAACAATTTGGCTTATTGTCAAAATTCAGTGTATATTTGATGCATGATTAAGTTGCAGTGATAAAGAAAAGAAAACAGCTTGTAAACTAAATGGTTTTCATATGATATTTTCTCACTAACTTGTATGCAATTTCTGATGAATAGCACTGCTTCTGTCTTTTTCTTAATGCCTGTATTTCTCAATTTCTTAGATTATTTTATGTTTTCCTAAGAAATTAAATCATTATGTGAGAAAAAGTTGAATGCATTAATTATACATAAATCATAAAAAATTTCTAGCTCTATATCCTAAATATTTATCTTAGAATTATGGTATGTACCCGAATCTATAATTATAAAATTAAATAGTGACTTAAACAAGAAAGAATCCTTTCATGGTTACTGAAAATGCCAATCTGAATATGTCCATATCATTTCAAACTGCTAGAAATTAAACATAACATGTACAAGTATATAATAACATAAAAATCAAAATACACTAAGTAGACAATAAATGCTTTAGAATTTTTATTCAATAAAAAGTATGTTGTACTATTTATTGTTACTAATGCTCTTTTAAATAATTCATACTCACATAAATTCTTAATCTGTATTATTGGAAACCACTCATTTAATTTCTCCATAGAAATGAGAGCTTTTTCAAATCAAAATGTGGAGTCAAAATATGGAGATACACTTTTCTAGAACTACAGATATATGTTGGTACTAAAACAGAATCCCACTGAATTTACACAAAGGTAATGTGTAGGGGCAATAGGCATCTTAGTTTAATGAGAAGAAAGTTTTGAACTAATGCTGTTTAGACAGGATATCATGGCTGCATCTCACACTATGAGTAATTACTACAAATACAATGATATGCAATATATTAATTATTGTAACTATCCTACTAACCTGTTTTGAAGCTGTCTCATTGTCATTTCTTTCTCAATAAAATTAATATATTTAAAAAAAGCTATAGGCAAAATAAACATGAACAAAAGTACAAGATCTAATTAATAAGGAGAATGAGCATGATGATTTATGAACCTGTCTTTACATTATTTATTTATTTATTTATTTATTGCAGTACTGGGGATTGAACTCAGGACCTTCTGCTTCCCAGGCAAGTGGTTATCCTACTGAGCTATCTCCCTATCCCCTACCTTTGCTTTAGATGTCACTCAGTACCAGTATTCACATCTCATAAAGTTTCTTACAAGAGAACTTCCAAGACATCTTCATAAAGGGAGAAAGATTGAAGAGAAAATATTACAATGTAAATGAATACCTGTTACTTTTAGTCATGGAGAAGCCACTAATTTATTATCTGTATGACATTAAGCAAATTCTTTAATTTCTGGGCCCAAATGCATTTTCCTACACAATGAAGATTTGTATCTGCAATATATTCTAGCACCTCCTTCTGCAAGATGCAATAATTAAAAACACATAATTATGGAGAGCAAACATTAGGACCAAGGGATTTTTGAATAACTATTAGAAACACAACAATATACAATATGTTAATTATAGTAACTGTCCTGCTAACCTGTTTTGAAGTTGTCTCATTCTTATGTCTTTCTCAATAAATTAATATATTAAGAAAGAGGCCATAGGCAAAATAAACATGATGAACAAAATGGTAGGAAACTCTTAGTGTATACAGATTGTGATGACCTCATTAGATGAAATAGTAACACCATTAAATTTCAGAAAAGCTCACATACTTCAAACAGTATTGACAAAAGTAACATTATGCAAAAAACAATCAAGAATGCATTTATTCTTAAAATCAAATGCAATAAGTTGGATTACACAAGAGCAAGTTTCCCTAACATCGATAATCATTAGTGACATTGTATATGTTAGGAACATCTGGGCATTATACATGTCTGTTGAAATTTGTTTCAAGTTTTGATGAAGTGCCTACGTAAATTATTTATTATATTGTTAAAATTCACAATACACAAAGCTAGAAATATACATAACAAAAACTACAAAATCATTTCATTCATTTTGGTTAAAGGCTGAAATACTTTCTGTATCATGCAGCCTGATCTGTAGTAGTATTTCCTAAATTCAAGTAAGTGGTTTTGATTAAGAGATACCGAGTTTTGGAAAAGGATATCATTTTCTTATTACTTAATGAAAATTATAGTATAAAGATGCCACTAATGAAAATCATAATTACCAAGAATAGTAACACTGCAAACACAATAAGCTAGTTTTTAAAATATATTTATACAGATAGGTATATATTGAAGAATGGAGGCCGGGGAGATGGCTCAGTGGAATAAGTGCTTCCCTGGCAAGTGCAAGAGCCTGAGTTCAATCCCAAGTTCTGAAAAAAAAATTATTCCTTTATACATAAAGAAAGAATTAAAAGTCACTTCCAAGACTAAGATATTATTTTTCAAACTCCTAAAAGACACTTTTACTGTGGGAGAAAACTGCTTTGCACATCAGAAAACAGAGTGCCAGAAGGACAAGCTCATGCTAAAGAGTTCACATTTACTAATAGAATACAGTAGTGCAATACAGTAGCAATGGGGAAAAATAGTAACTCTTCCAAGTAAGGATTGTAATGTATATGGATTACAATATAAAACAGAAAATAGAAATTGAAAATAGTGTGTGGCCTTTATTTGTACCTCAACAATAAGTTAATCAAGTGCCAGCCATTTAAACAAATTTACCTGTGTTTCTCCCCAAAATGAGCCTTGTATAAAGTTTGATTTTCAACATAAAAAGTAGCTTGTGTTGCTTGTTTACTAACTTGTTCTCTTTGTTGAGATCTTCCAAGGTCAGCGTTACCTTACCTGCTTTTGATCAGTGACAAAAATAGTGAATCTGTGCTTAATAGCAATGCTCAATAGTTGATGGTAATTACAATTTGCATGAATTCTCTTATAATTTATATTTATTTTCTTTCTCTTAATACAAGATAAAATGAATTCAGTACCTCAAGCTGCTCAGAGACCACATTAAGTCCAACTATTCATACTACATTCAGTATTTTTACCATATGGATGATTTGTAAAGTAGGACTCTGTTTTACTCTGTTTTTACTGGCATTGACTCTCTTTTCAATCTTTCTGTCTCCTCTCATGTCTAGGTTAAGAATAAGTGACTCTCATCAGTTCTTTCTTTCACCAGAGTCATTAGCCTTTTCTTCCTTATGTTTGAAGAATAGAGTGGTAGAATTAATGCTCTAATTATGCTGCATGAATGAGAAGTATTGATAGCATGGGTGTGTGCTTGTGTGTGTATTTTATGTTTGCAATAAATGTTTTATACATAAGCTGTCATATCAAAAACTATGCAGCTGCAAGGGTAAGGCCTCACTGGTTCATAAAATCGGAGTAGTTTGAAAACTGTCTGGTAAAAACAAGAATAACTGAATGGGAAAGACTACAGAGCATAAATTTTTCACATGATCTAATTATGAGGGTTACCTTTATGTTGTTTATACAAAAATTACTTTAGGAAGTTTCTGTGTAGAGAAACTTATGCTTTAAATCATTCTATACTTTTACAGAATTCTGCTGTTGCTGAATGGAATACCACCGCTTAAATTCTCATATATATATATATTTATTGTTCACTGTCTTAAAAGCTGTATAATTTACTATTGTCAGTGCATTTATAGTACATTCAGGATGAACTATCACCTTTTGGTAAGAGGATAAGTCCTCTTTCTGGCTTCTGACCCTATCCCCATGTGACATAAGGCATGCCATTATAGAGGAGACTGGTCCATTGTCAAAACATTAGCACATTCATAAAACATAATTTATGAATTATTTCATTAACCCTTAAAAGGCTTTTCAGTTTCAGTGTGGCACTGGATTTTGTTTCACGTTGTTCATTTGTATGCATAATAGAAGCCCAAAAATTCTGTCTGTGTGTTAGGGTTTGTATTTTACAATAGTTCTTCTTTCCTGTTAAGTTTCAGTGGAAATTTTCTACTGTTGACACAATTACATTTTTCTTGTCTTTGTTTTAGTGTCAGGTGAGTGCATCTCTAACCAGTCAGGATTAAATATTGTTAAACAAAAAACCCAGAAATAAAATGAGGGAATAAATTCATTTTGAATTACAACTGAGAAGCTGTGAATATTAATATTTATTAAAAGAGTGGATGAATTATACTTCTGACATTGCCAGTCCTATGGATAACCAATTGGTATTATGGACTACTGGACTATATTGGATTATTTTGCTGAATTCACACACCAACAATATTAATGGCGATGGAATACCCATCTCTGACAAAACTAAACAGAAAAGGTGATATAACAAATAAGGTGATATAAATGAAGTATCATTTTGTGTCTGTCTATCCAAATTTGTTAGAATTGATATATAGCTACTTTCTCTTAATTCAATGAGAAGAAATAGTTGTACTAACAGCGTTCGGACAGGATATCATGTCTGCATCTTGTACTATGAATAACTACTACTAATACAACAATATGCAATGTATTAATTAGTGTAACTGTCCTACCAATCTGTTTTGAAACTGTCTCATTGCTATTTGTTTCTCAATAAAATTTACAAATATATTGAATTACAATTTAGTATATGAATTTTACAATGAATTTTCCATGATTTGTACTTGAAGAAATATATTTGATAGTATATCAATGCCCAAAAATATATTTGTATAACACTGTACTTCTTTTATTTTCTTCATATTTTAGTGAATTCAGATTCTGATATAATTTCTAAATTAAAGAGAACTTGCAAGAGTCTCACTGTCTATGAAATTCTCATACACTTTTACTCATATTCATAATGGAAGAGATTTCCGTTTCAGTCTCTCCCCAATTTTCCCCATTTCTGTCCCTGCCTTCTTCAACATACGAGCATATTTTTTGCACATGTAAATCATATTTTGTGGTTAAGTAAGAAGTCATACCCTTTTATTCTGAAGTGCTGAGCAATACATTTCCTTAGAATACAGATATCTTCTTTCATAAAGAGTATATTTTTTAAGAATCAAAAAAAGTTGCTAGCATTACCAAATCATTGTCTGTCATCAATGCTGAAATTTCATCAATTGTTGCAATCACTTCTTTGTCTCAGTTTTTCATGTGTTTGGTGTAGGGTCTCACTCTGCAACTTGGTCTTGTAGTGACCCTCCTGTTTCAGTCTTCCCAGCACTGGGATTACAGGCATGAGCCACCATACCAGGTCTCAGTGGCCGGCTCATCATTCCTGGGGCTGGATCCACTCGCCATCCCTGCCCTTGCCAGGCAAGTGATTAATCCACTGAGCTATCTCTGTGATCTTCTCTCAATATTGTTAATTGTATTTGAAGACATTTTTAATAGATGCTTGATTTTCTATTGTAAAGTTACTATTACTTTCCTTCTACAATTACTAAGTAATCCAGAAATAGGTCTTTAAATTGCACTTTTTCAAATAAAAATTGCATACATATGGGAAGGGGTTGTCCATGGGCATGGGAACTAAGAAAATCATTAATCATATTTTAATTATTTATATTAATATTTGAAGTGAATAGGTTTCTTTTTCAGTAAGTTTTTTATTATGATCCTGACCATTTTGTGTTCATGTTTTACTAGATATGACCAGTGAATTTCCATTCGATGCATTTTATTAATTAATTCATTCTTTTTAGGGATTCAACAATGGTTGCTGTATTGCTTGATGCTATCTTCAAATTAGTTGTTTAAGTTAACAGATATAAACCTGCGAAATTGGTTAACAAAACAAAACAAAAATCAACAGAAAAGACATAAGAAATTAAAAAGAAAAAAATAAGAATAAAGAAAAAGAAAAATACTTAATTGTTCCTTTAAAAAAAAAAAAACAGCAGAAGTTGGCAGTACAATTATCCAAAATATCTTGCATTTTTACACAAATATATCTTTCCCTTCTTTCTTTTGTATTTTGCCTCATCCCAGTTCTTCCTTCCCATTGAACATATTCGTTCCTTTTCAAAGAATCTGTTGTACCTTTCAGATTTTATCTACTCTTTCAGGCTCTCACACTAGCAGGACAGTACAGTGTTTGCACATGTGGGTCTCATATATTTCACTGACCAGTACAGTCTAGTTGCATGTATTTGTCCATAAAAAATCAAATTTACCTTTTTTATACCTGAGAAATACTCCATTGTGTAAAAGTACCACATCATTTTAGTCCATTCTTTGGTTGATAGGCATTTGCTTTGTTCCCAATATTGACTGATTGCTTGATTGATTGACTGATTGATTGATTGACTGATTGATTGAATTTTTTGTATTTTAGGGAAGGGTCTACAGGGTGCTCATGGTCTCACTACTAGATCGGACTCATAGTGATCCGCTTGTTACAGCATCCTAAGAGCTGGAGGTGTGCGGCACCACACCCAGTCTCAATTGCTATCTCAGTGTGCCCCTGGGACAGTACTGCCATGGTAGGCCAAGGAAATGAACATCCAGGCCCGGCACCTGCTTGTAGGTGCTGTAACCTGCTGAGCTATTTGGCAGGCCCTTATTCCCAAGTTTTTTCTATAACAAATTGCGGTGATATAAGCATGGATTCACATATATAGCTGATGATTGCATTTTTTTGGAAAAGTACCTGGAAGGGGAATAGCTAGCTAGAACAGGGAATCTCCATGTGGATTTTCATGATGGTTATGCCAGCATTCACTCCTACAAGTGCAGAAAGGTTGCTTTTGCCCCACAGCCTCTCCAGCATTTGTTATTGCATGACTTCTTGATGAAAGCCATTCTTTGTAAGATGTTTTAGTTTCCAGTTCTTGAATGACCAATGATGTTGAATATTTTTTCTTCTATTTATTTACCATTTGTATTTCTTCATTTGTGATTTGCATATTCATCTCAGATGCTCACTTTTGGATTTGGTCGTTGAATTTTGGAGAACTAATTTATAAAAATTATTTATACATTCTAGATAGGAGTCCTTTGTTGGAGGGGCAGTGGGCCATAATTTTTTCCAAATCATGGGCTTTCTTTTTATTATGTCAGTGATTTTTTTTTTCTTTATGCGCAGAAACTTTTTAGAAAGATAAGATCGGGCTGGGGAGATGGCTCAGTGGAATAAATGCTTCCCTGGCAAGTGCAAGGGACTGAGTTCAATCCTGGGTTCTGAAAAAAAAAAAAAAAAAGATCAGATCCTAGTTTTTGATTCTTTGAAGTATTTCCCATGCAGTTTGATTTTTATTCATAAAATCTCTACCAACACCTATGACTTTAAGATTTTTTACCTACTTTCTGCTCCAAAAGATTTAGTGTTTTAGTTTTAATATTTAAATCTTTGATCATTTGTGATTTTTTGTGCATGGTGATAGGCATGGCTAATTTTTAACCTTCAGCATGTGGAAAGACAGCTTTTCCAGCACTATTCATTAAAGACACTATCTTTCTACCAGTGAACATGTTTGGTCCCTTTTTCAATGATAACGTGGCTGAGTATGTTTGTCATTGCATCTGCATCTTATAATCTGTTCTATTGATCATTAGATCTATTTGTTTTTTGCAAGTATCTTTTTTTTATGAAAGTAGCTTTGTAATATAACTTCAAGTCAGGGATTGTGGTGCCTCCTACCTTTCCTCTGTTGCTGAGGATTGCTTTTGCTATTCTAAGTCTCTTCTGGTTCCAGATAAATTTTAATAATTTTTTGCTAGATCTGTGAGAAATATTAATGATATTTCAATCAGAATTTCACTGAATGTGTATAAAACTTTTGGAAATATGGATATTTGCACAATGTTGGATCTTCCTATCCAGGAGCAAGGAACATCTTTCCATGTTCTCAAATCTTCTTCAATCTCTTTTTATAGAACATAATTTTCTCAAGAATTGGTGTACTGGTGGCCGAGGACATGACTCAGTGGAAGAAGTACTTCTCTGGCAAGCACAGGGGCCCGAGTTTCATCCCCAGTTCCACCAAAAAAAGAGAGAGAGAATTTGTGTACCTTCTACATTCCCACCAGTAATATATAAATACTAAACTTTCTATGCACATTTAGCGCAATTAATCATTAATACACACAAATATATAATATACATACAATTTTTATCATTTTAATAAGTATGCAATAAGAAATCTCTATAAATTTTTTACATCTCTTTGGTGCTATCAATGTTGATCATATTTTTATGAGTTTGTCATCTGTATAACCTCTTCGTTGAAATATGTTTGTCTTTGGCCAGTTTTCTACTATTGTATTTCTAAACTTCTTTATATTTTCTTCAACCTGGTATTTTTTCTGTGGTTTATCATTTCATCTTTGTCCTTTTTCATATTGGCAAGTTTCTGCATGTCCATCAACAGATGAATGGATAAAACATATTCTTATTATATATTTCATATTCTCACTATCAAATAAAAAATGCTTTGCCTAGTGTAGATCCCACATATTTCTGAAAAGTAATTGTGTTGTGCTTATTCAATAGCAATGAACATATTTTCTTTATTTCTGCAGTATTGTTATTTTTCAGTGCATATATCATATAATGTCATAGTTGTTATTATTGCATATATTCATTTCTCTTGTTACCTAACATTTTTTGGTACCAGGAATCAAATTCAGGATCTTACACTTGCCAGGCAGGAGTTTATGCCTCTGAACTATATCCCTGGTCCTATCTAACTTTTATTTTCATGTTTCAAAGAGACAATCAAGCACAAAGAGCTTAGGTCCTTGTCAATTTGACATACTTCATAGAAGTCTATTCTTTCAATGGGTGACAAAATGTATTGTGTCCATTCATTATTATGCACTGTAGCAATGCAAACTAATACGTAACTTAGGGAATGTTTAGTATATGATATTCTGATATAAGGAATGTATATTGATTTTAAATATTCAAATACTGCAGTATGCTTTACTCCTGAATGTTTCATAATTACTCTTTCAAACAGTGCAAATCAAAATGGGAGAAAAATAATTCTACTCATACAGTTGAGCTCAAACTGAATATGTGATTTAATTATAAAACACAAATAATGAATCCCTGTGCTGAATCAATGTACAACTGACTTTTATTAAACATTGCTAAGTGCTTTCAAATGTTAATATAACTTATATCCTATTATTTACTTATTTATTTATTTATTTAGAGGCAGGCCCAGACAGCCATAGTGGTGGGGCTAGCATGGCACGTGGTCCTGGGGATTGAACCGTGGTCCCGGTGTGCTTGCCTAAGCTTCCATAAGCAGGTGCTTTAGACCAATTACCTATCTCCCCTATTTATTGATGCCTCTTTTTTTTTATTTTAGAGAAAGGTGTGCTAGATTGGACCTGTAGCGAGCCGCCTACTTACAGCCTCTCGAGTGCTGGGATTACAGATGTGCACCACCACGCCCAGTCTCAATTGTCCTCTCATCCCCTTAGTGCAGGTCCAGCTCGGCAGGCCTGGGGAATGAACCCCCAGCCCTGTGCCTGCTTTCAGGCACTTTATTCTGCTGAGCTACGCCTCCAGCCCTTACTGACATCTCTTGTACTTTGATATATTTGAAATTGTTACGCAGTGTCTACGTAATTATTAGGAAACTTAGTAGAGAAATGCTACACAAAAATGTAATTCGAATTCCATTGCAAATACTTTTTTAATTCTTGAGGTTAGCTATTGGAAGAAGACAAGCCAGTGTATCTAAAAAGGAGAACGCTGGCAAGTCGGGAGGATCAGGGGAGGAAGATGGTAGGAAAAAGCCTCTTTCTCTGGGACGTGCTTACCACCAATTCTCCTTATGTTCTCTTGTCAGATATGAGACTACTACAGAGATAAGGGACCACAAGTGCCCCTTGGCTGAGCGCTATCCTTCACTATTTGTCATACTATTTTCTTCTGAAAGCGTAGTATTATGTTACGTACTACATGGATTTTATACTAAATTCTATTTAAATATGGAGTTTGGGAGAATTTTAGTTTCTTTTCAATTATGAATGCCCAATTACTTCATTATAATTTATTTAAAGGGCTATTCTTCCTCCACTGAACTGCAAAACTTTTGTAAAAAGAAACTCATTAAAAAATTTTTGATGACCTATTTCTGCACTTTCTCTCTCTCTCTCTCTCTCTCTCTCTCTCTCTCTCTCTCTCTCTCTCTCTCTCTCTCTCTGCAGTTATCTACGCCTACCACTCCACCAACAATATTCAGCTCAGACTATACTGATTGCCCCATCTCAGCTTCCCCAGTGTTGGGATTGAAGACTTGTGCCACCGGGCCGGATATTGGTGGCTAGCTCAGTGACAAATGTAGTATTGGGGATTTAATCTGGTTCCTTGAGCTTGCCAGACAGGCACTTAAATGGCTGAGATATGACCCAGGCCCTAAATTTCCTATGAAATTTTATTCTTCGCTTTTTAATTGCATTTATTAGTTCAAGGAGTATTCTGTAGCTTCTTTCAAATTTTTATAAGGTAGACGTACATGTGCAATAGGAGATATTTTAATTCTTTACAAAAATGTTTGTTATATATTTGTTTTTTTTCTTTTTTACTACAAGGGCTAGGGCTAGGGAGACAGCTAGGTGACATAAACAGCTGCCTGGCAAGAGCAAGGCCTAGGGGAGCCCGGAAGATGGCTCAGTATAGTAAGCACTTCCTTGGAAAGTGCAAGGGCCTGAGGCCAATCCCCAGTCCTGCCAAAAAAAAAAAAAAGGCCCAGATTTGATCCCTGGTACCAAATGCTGTATCAGCCCTGGAACCATGAGTGAAGGTACACACCTATAATTACAAACTTGGGGAGGTTGAGACAAGAGGATCACTATGAGTCCAAACTGTATAGTGAGACCCTGTATCAAATAAGTAAATTAATAGATAAATAAATAAATTATAAAAATACAATAACTGGAGCTTGTGCTACTACGTTGACTAATTGGGTTGAAAGTGGACACTTTTAACCTCACCTGTCTTTGGGAAAAACATTTAGTATATAGTATTAAGCATCATTTGGGTTCTATAGGTTTTACAGAAGACCTTGATAATATTGAAATATGTTTCCTGATTTTTTCAGTAGCAAAACACACAAAGTCTTCAAAATATAAATGGGGAAATTACCTAACTGGATGTTTCTTCTAAGTGAATATAGCAAGAATCATTATACATTTTTTTAAGAAAAAAGCCTAATTTCTTTTTCCTATATATGGATATTCAGTTTTTCCAATGCCATTTATTGAAGAGATTTGCTCCTAAAATGCATATTCTTACTGTCTTTTTTGAAAATAATTTACTCCAAAAATGTAGATTTGTTTATGTTTCTTTATTCCACTGGACAGCCACTATGTGGGGAAAGAATGCCCAACATTATTTTTATTAGGTAAATGCAAATAGAAATCACAATGACATGTATTCATAATTATCACATACTTGTGTATCATCTTAATACACCCTGAGGATATCAACATATAACCACATCAACTGGTCTTTAAAATCAGTCCCAGCAATGTCCCTTTTGTTTCCCTAGTGTTCACTATTATTTTCTCAGTTTCAAATGGCTCAGTAATTGGTGTCCAAATTATAAAATTTTGTTTTAAACACTCACAAGCATAGCTCAGTGTATGTACTCTTATTTTTCTATCCCATTATTGGATATCATTATGCTAATATTCCTTTGTTATTATTTCCCTTTTCTAAATAATTTTCATTCTTTTAAAATTAAAGTATTATCTGCTAGTGAGCTGGCGAGATAGCTCAGCAGACTGAGTGCCTGACAGGCAAGGACAGGGGCCGGGTTCCATCCCGGGCACCACATGCTGCGCCGGCCCCCCCTCTGGGCACTCTGAGCTGGGCACTCTGAGCTGGCACCAAGAATGGATGCGCTGGCGCATGCCTGTGGCCCCAGAGCTGGGGACGCTGATGGCAGATCATTATGAAGCTGAGCTGTGGAATGAGAATTCGTACCACATATATTCAAAAAAAATTTAAAGTTTTATCTGCTAGTGACAAATGACTTGTTTTTCTTTGCCTGTGTATGTGCATAATTCCCATCATTTCTTAACAGGTATTTGTACTAATTATAAAATAATCTATTCATAAAAACCAAAATACACAATGTAAGTCAGTAGATAAAAAATATGGTGACTCAACGCAATGCAAATTTATTATTTTTTTTCTGTATTTTTAGGGAAGGATCTACGGGGTGTTCAGAGCCTCACCACTACATTGAACTCATAGTGATCCTCCCAAGAGCTGCGATTTCAGATGCGCGCCACCACGCCCATTCTCAATTGGCATCTCAGGCACCCCGGTGTCTGGGCTGGCCTGGCAGGTCCGGGGATCAAACCCTCAGCCTGTTTGAAGACACTTTAGTCCACTGAGCTATTTGGCTGACCCACAGTGCAAAAATTATTAAACAATGAGTTTAAAATTAGAAAGCTTATGACAAAAAGACACGAATGAAAGTTAAGTACTTAATACCAAATGAAGGAATATATTCTGAAAATGTTATAGCAAATGATTCAATTTATATGACGTTTGTGATGTGCAAGCCCATAAAAGAGAGTAAGGGAATTTCAGAGGTTTTATAGTGGGGACTAAAGACCAAAATCAGAAAGATAATGAAAGGAAATTCAGCACAGGCAAATGAGAAGGGGCCCAGGAAATAAATCAGGGGTGGGAAGGCAAGTAAAAATAATTAAGGATTTGATACAATTGTGTATCACTATCTTAATTATTATTGAATTATCATATATTTCAACCACTCAGAAATACAGTGTTTATAAAGAATGCAAAATAGTGATAGAAAAGAAAAACCTTAGAAATGATACATAATTTCGCTGTATCACATCATGCTGTCTTTTAGTTGTTCAGATTACCAGATATAAATGTGCAGCATCCATTTAAAGAAAAGAAAATGACAAGTGATAAGAAATTCAAAAGTGGAAAAATAAATCAGAGTAAAAAGAAAAATAAATAAACATTAACCACTTCTTTCAAAAATCAGCAGAAGTTGACAGTACAATTATCCAAACTATTCAGCACATATACATAAATATGTCTTTTTTTTTGTTTTTTATTTGTTCTTTCTCCGTTTTTCCTTCCCATTGAACAGTTCTTTCCCTTTCACAGTATCTGTTGCACCTTTTATATTTCCATTACTCTCTCACACTAGTGTGGTAACACAATGTTTGTGCATGTGAACCTGCTTTATTTCACTTACAAATGTGGTCTCTGGCTGCACCCATTTAGCTACAAAAGCCTCAAATTTCTTTCTTTATACCTGAAGAGTACTCCAATGTGTAAAAAATACGATGTCCTTTTTATCCATTTCTGTTGATCAGCAACTGAGTTGTTTCTGACAGCTAGCTTATCTTTGTCATATTGTTTTCCTTCTGTAGCATCCTTACTTTTCATTGCTTAATTTCTTGCTCTATGTGGCTATTTTCTTCTGTTGTTCTGGAAGCTGAGGTCATGGTTCTAAAGTATCTGTTAGTCCTTTTCACATGTTGGTTTGGTTGTCATGAATTTCTCCAGTTGATCTTTGTCATGAAAGTATCTAATATCTCCATTAAGTTTGATAGATAATTTTGCAGAATACTTCCATCTGGGTTCAAAGTTGTTTTCTTTCAGGACCTCAAACATCTCACTCCAAGCTCTTCATGATTTCATGATCTGTGTTGAGTAATCTGCGATGATTCTGATGAGCTTTTTAATATAAATGATCTGTTTCTTCTTTCTAACAGATGTTAATATTCTGTTCTTTCATTCAATTTTTGAGACTTCATTATGTGTCTGGGTGATTATTTATTTTCAATATGGACAGATGGATTTCTATAGGCTTTAGTTGTCTGTGTATCAGATTATTTTCCCATGCTCAAGAATTATGTGCTACTACTTCTGCAAACACTTTCTTGATGTCTTTTGTATTATTTCCAGATTTTCCTTGACACCTATTTAGTTGTATTTTTTCTGCATCATCTTGCAGCGGTTGTATTGTTATTTCCTTGTTTTTGATTATTTTTAAGAGACATTTCATTTTGTGTTCACTAACTTCAATGCTATCTTTAAGGTCTGAAATTCTACCTTCTGTTTCATTAAAGTAGTTTTGCATATACTTAGGCATGGCCTCTGGACTAGTATGTGGTCTATTTTGGAAAATGACCAGTGTGCAGCTGAAAAAAAATGTGTATTCAGTTGTGGTTGGGTGGAACACTCTATATATGTCCACCAGGTCCATTTGTTCCAAGCTCTGGTTCAGTTCTGCTACTTCCTTATTAATTTTTTATCTGGTTGACCTATCTTTTTGAGTTAAGCGTGTGTTAAGATCTCCTGTTAAGATTGTGTTCTTAGACATTAAGTTTTTCATGTCCCTTAAGATTTGTCTTACATAGTTGGGTGCTCCTGTGTTTGGTGCATAGATATTTATGAGTGTTACTTATTGCTCTTGAATTTTTCCCCTGAACAATATATAGTGGCCTTATTTGTGTCATTTGATCATTCTTGGTTTGAAGTTGAGACTGTCTGAGAACAGAATTGCTACTCCTGCTTTTTTCTGAGGTGCTGGGCATGTAGTATTGTTTTCCATCCTTTGACTTTGAGCCTATGAATGTCCTTTTGAGTTAAGTGTGTTTCTTGTATACAGCATATTGTTGGATTTTGTTTCCTAATTCACTGCGCCAGTCTATTTCTCTTAATTGGAGAATTGAGTCTGTTTACATTGATGGTTATAATTGAAATGTGCTGACTTATGTTTGTCATGATATTTACCTGGTGTTGATTACTCCTTTGTAACCTGTGTTTAATTGACTGTCCTGTTTAGTGGGTTCCTTCATTCTCATTCATGTGTTGGTATGTAAGTCTTGATCAATCTAGGTCTTAACCATCTAGCAGAAAAGTATAAAAATGAAGTATACATCATGGGGCCATAATATTAAGCTGAGATGTAAATGGCCATGGTCGACAACTTCTTTGAATAACTCACTATTGTTGTAGAATGCTGGACTGTGTTGGATTGTGGTGTCGAGTTCAAGCACCTAATTTAGTTGAATGACAATGGAGTGCCCACCTTTGACCCGTGTAGACAAAGGAAGGGGTGTAGAAAGAAAAATCATGATGTGTGTGTATAGACAGTACAGTTGGGATAGATAACGCTGTGCTTCTACATAATTCTATGAGAGGCAAGATCTGCACTAATGGTGGTTGGACAGGATATTATGTCGACTTCTAGTACTACGGTCATCCACTAGGAAAATAATTATTGAATTTTTGATATAATTCAGGTATAAAAAATAAGATAAGTAAGCAGCTACATCTTAATTCACTGGTAAGAGATATCTGCTAAAATAATATCTGTAAATATAATATCATGTATGCACCTTGTACAATACCAAAACATTGTGAAAACAGTTTGCAATGTATTAATTTATCGAATCTTTATTATTAAGGTGTCTTGAAACTGTCTGATTGACATTTGTAGTTCAATAAAATAAAAAATAAATAAAATAAAATATAAATAAATAAATAAAATAAATCAGAAAAAAGAAATAAAGTAGTTTTGCTAGCTTTCAATGGAATTCTTAAGGTCCCTGATATCAATTTGAGTCTATTTCACACATTCTAGTTCTTTCCTATGTTGTTCATTCAGTTCTTTCAGCATTTCCTATTCCTTCTATTTTTTTTTTTTAATTTTTGTCTTCCTTAGAGGTTTGACCATGTCTTTCATAATGTCGTCATTCCCTTTTTTAACTGAAGTGTCATTCTCATCTGATTTCTCCCATATCTTGATGGTGTTGTTTCTTTATTATTATCTCATAAATTTCAGGTGTGTGATTTCCAAGTTCTTCTGTGACCTTGTCCACTGAACAACATTTGGGTGGCCTAGAGGTTGAAGATTGCCTTTCGTTCCTTCTTTTTGTCATTTTTTCAGTGATGCTAGTTGGGCAGAGAGCAGGGAAGCAAGGTTCTCCAGAGGATGGAAGGGCAGTGTAGGCTCACTAATGCTCCTGCTGCGCGGGGTTCAATGTGGTTTCTACCTCATTAAGGAGAGGGGTGCAAACCACAACTCAAGGATCTAGTGATGATGTGCAAGGCTCTTTCGATTGTTGGTTGGCACAAGGTAGTGCTCTGCAAGCTCCTGCAGGTTCACTATGGCATGGAGGACTCCCTGGTGGTCTTTAGAAAGAAAGGAGGGACAGTGGTATCAAAATTCTGGTGGGAATGCTGGTGGTGGTGGGGTAGGACTGCTGAGCCTCCCAGCCTTCTGGGTGAGGATTGGCAGCCAGAAGCAGCAAACTATTGGGAAGGCTGGCTGGACTGGGGCTGTCCTACCAAGTCTTTCTGCAAGTTTTCAGGCCAAACAGGGGCCGCATGACTCAGAAAACATTAGTGGGAAAGCTATGGTGCAGGTCTAGGATTGCTGAGTCTCTCTTACAATCTTTGGAGCAAGGAGGACCAGCTGGAATCAGGAAACTGTGGTGAGTGGCGGGGGCTAGCCAGGTTACTTTGGTGGTCTTCAGGCTGACCAGTAATAAAATGACATAAAGCAAAACTCAAATACTTGCAAAAATATAACTAAAAAAAGCATAACATAGGAAGTCTCCTCCCTGGCAAGACGCTTCAGTTTGTTAGTGGCCT
The DNA here is from genome assembly GCA_004027165.1 of Ctenomys sociabilis. Lineage (NCBI taxonomy): Eukaryota > Metazoa > Chordata > Mammalia > Rodentia > Ctenomyidae > Ctenomys > Ctenomys sociabilis. Next base: position 32,223 of record PVKA01011572.1, on the reverse strand, counting down.
ACTGTGGAGATTGATACATTGTGTCAACTTGAGAAGTAGGAAGATTGGCTGGATCTGCTTGGTGATTCCACACCACACTGAGGGCATGGAGGCCTCACTCCTAGGGCGGGAAAGGTCCACCCCAGAGTAACACAGCACTGATAGGCGTATAAAGGGATTGACGAAGGCTTGGATCTTCGCAGCGCCCACCACCACTTTCTTAAAGGAGCTCCGATCTTCACAGTCGGCATGTAGAAAAGAGAGGTTTGGTAGCCATTATAGCTGCTGCTCCTCTGCCTTTCACTGTTGTCTGCTGCCCCGAATTGCTGCCATCTACTTTGGAACCAGTGGAGTATGAATTTAAATCTCCACTAACTGCGAGATAAATAACCTTTCCTTCCTTTATTTTCAGTGTCAGATACTTGTCTCAGCAACAAGTAAAAAGTGAGATACCTACATGAAAGTTCTGGTTAGTTTTCTCTTTCTTTTGTTTCTTAGAAACGAATGGTCACTCTGACACCTACCTGGTCACTATGATCTGTATAATAAGAACAAATTCCCAGTTGACAAACAGTTTTTCTCTGTACTTCTTGCTTCCTTATCCTATATAAGCCCTAGATCACCAGATATCAGGACCTGATATTTTATGAATGATCTCAGTTAGTGCCCATTGACTTAAAAATAATCTGCGTCCAAGTCCTGGGTGTCATTTCTGTGTTTCCGCCTCCCATAACATTTGGTGTGACCTCTCACACCAGCAAACTCACTATGCTAACCTTCTGCTCACAGGACATGGCCTCATGAATGAGCAAGGACCCCTCCAGATCCAGATGGAAGCATGCTCTTCCAAGTCTGGAGGATTACTGGTTCCCTGCTTGAGCTGCTCATGTGGAACATGAAGAGAAGTAGCTTACAGTTTGTCTGTCTGTCTGCCTGCCTGCCTGTCTGATTGATTCAAGTAAATGCCCAGGGGTACCCCAGTTATTCTGTCTGTCAGTCCCACTCAGATCAAACAGAAGAGGAGTCTGATTAACTCTTATCAATAAGAGCCACTCTCAAGAAAAGGGGGTTGGAATGCTTGACCACTGAGTATTCTTTGAATGATTATGTGAGTGGATGCAAAAGTCAGCATAAGAAATGCCCCATCTGTGTCATGATGGCTGACTGCACCCCCACCTGTGGTTCTGTGGCCATCAATACAGAGAATTCAAGACACCTTGTACCAGGCATTTGAATGTTTTTTCTCTGAGAGGCACCCTATTTTTATCTCTTGTGTCATTGTTGAATGGTACACAGTGTAAAAAGTCAGAGATTGGAATTAATTAGTCAAAATCCTGGGAAAAGGATTTTGACAGACTTAAAGTGAAACCAAACCTTTCCCTGAATATCAAAGGGAGGAAATACAGAAAAAGAGGCCCATTATTCTTGAGAATTCATCAACCACTTCAGTTGCTTCCATAAATGCTTATACCCTGCTCCCAAGTTGTCTGCTGTCAGCCAACTGAACTTATTCTAATTTTTTTTGTGTGTGTGGTACCGGGGATTGAACTCAAGACCCTGTACTTGCGAGGCAAGCATTCATTCTACTGAGCCATCTCCTCATCCCAAACCAATTCTAATTTGAACAGTCATTGCATGCATTTGGCCACAGAGGCCCTCCTGGAGACACACCTACCTGGTCAGATGATGTCATCTCATGCCCACCTTCTATGGCTATCAATAATTCTGAGTTCCACATTGTGACTGAAAAATATTAGTTGAATTTTTACTCTGTTTATCTAAGTTTCCACTATCTAGAATCGCAAAATCATTTCTCAAAGACATAAAGCAGGTGAGGACAAAAACTCATCAACCACTGTTTTCCAAAAACCTGATAAAAGAAAAGCACCTGATGTCCATAAGGAAACACAGTCTCATAGATGACCATCCCATCTGGCTATAAGAACTACAGACACAAAATATAAGTGTCCTCTTGTCTGTGAGACACAATGAAACCTGATTACCCAGGCTCACATTAGCTTAATCTCTCCTCATCCTGCAAAGCCTGGATGGATAGAACAGCCTCGGCTCTATCAAATTTGGTCCCTGAGAGCCCATAGTTATTGAACAAGTCAGGGGAAAACTTGTGAATTTCCTGGTAGACAATGGAACAAGAAGCCCCCTGTAAAATATCATCAATGGGACAGCTGGCACTTTCTTGCCTCTCCCCCTCCTTCCAGCCACAAACTTTCAGCCTGGGAGGATATCTCACCACACATACATTCCTGTCAGCAAGCCAATTAACCTCCCTCTCATTGAACCATACATTTTTCCCAACCCATATATGATTTTTGGACTGTTCTTGATCTGAAAGATGGCTTCCTGTGCTTGCAAGTTGCTCCCATAAGCCTCTTCCACTGGGAAAATCTTAAGAAAAAGGAAGTTCAACGAAATTGAGTCACCAAAGGGGTTAAGAACTTTCCAATAATTTTGGAGAGGTTCTGACACTAGATTTGGCAAAGCCACCAGCACCTTTTATCTGAGATAGCCTATTTTTCTGTCTCTTCCAGCTCTGGTCCCCCAAATAAACAGTATAAATGATCAAACTGCTAAAATATACCTCTCCTTCCTATAAAGAGATTCAGTTTAGGATCTCTGAGCTGACAGTTCTACCAAATTGCCCTCTATATATATTGCACCACACTTCTTCCACCCACAGCCTGTTGGTACACCTGCCTTGAGCTAAGAATGTCTTCTGTTTTTGATTGTCTGCTGTCATCAAGCACCTCTTTGTGTTTAATTGGAAAGACCCTAATTTTGGACTCAAAAGTCAACAGATCTGATCTCAACTTCTTAGACGTTTACATACTTGTCCTAATAGTTTGCTAGATAATTAATGACATCTAAGTTGCCTGGAGAAAACACACAAAAGCTCTGCTGCAATATCTGACATAAATTGATGAAAAGAAACTCCACAAATTTCTTAGATCTAGTGGTTTCTATAGAATGTGCATACTGAGTTCACCAAAACAATGATGTTTACTCAGAATGTCAAGCCACAGGAGCATCCAATGGATACCTATGCAAATACTTGGATCTAGTTACTAAGAACTACCTCTTTTTTGCTTCTGTGCTCTAAAAGCCATTGAAAAAAAAAACTGGCAATCTCACCTTAGGCTGAGATCTAACTGTCTAGGTGCTACATGTGTGCTGGACCTTGCCTAGTGTTCCCTGAAGACCTGACACTGATTGATCAACTATTCTTCAGCTAAAATGTACTCTTTGACAGATACTAAGTATACTCTGTTTAAGGATAGAAGTAGCTCCATTAGGAATGGAGTCTAACAGGCCAGATACATTTTAGTTATCACAGACAAAGCTATTTTGGCCAAAGCTCTGCTAAAAACAATCCAGTCCAGTGGCCTAAACCCCACAGGGATCTGAGTGACTGAAACATCAACCTAGACAGAAGAACTTTATCCAGTACACCCAGAATATTAGACCCAGACAAGCCCTCACTATTTTTCCTACAAGCTCAAGCTGCAGCCCTGGCATCAGTACCCCTTCATCCAGTTCAGGTTTCAATATTCACGCCACTAGCCCTGAAATCCACTCAGCATGATTTGTTGTTTTTCTGCATGTACTCAGGCTGCTCAAGCCAACAGGAATACATTGGTCTCCAAATACTGGGAGTTATTTCAGTGTTTTTGCTTGCCATTGCAAAAGTAGAGACCAATATGTAAGTTTCTTGGTGTCAGTAAAACATCACGAGTAAGTAAGAGGAACCAAGTAAGCTTGTTTTTATCTTTAGAAAAAAGTGGAGTCTATAAGAATAAAGACAGAAGAAATAAGAAATAAGCACCATATTCTAGTTAATAAAGTAAGCTTCCATGAGAATATGAGTTGCAATTTATCTTTTAGTATAGGGTTGCACTACACAGCTCAGAATCATAGTGATCCTCCTGTTTTCAGCCTCCCAAGCATTAGAATTACAGGTACGCACCACCACGCCCAGTCTTAATCACAATCTCAGTATAGGGTCAGCATGACATGTCAGGGATTGAACCCCAGTCTCTGTGCTGCCTAAGCAGGCATTTTGGCCTATTGAGCCTCTGAGCTATCTGGCTGGCCCATAAAAAATTTGAAAATGGTGAAAATTTTGAAAATATAAATGTCTACTTGAAATTAGGTAAATGCTTGGTGGATACCTATAGCAACTAAGCATTCTTTTATGGCAGTAGGGCATACTAATAAGAAAGTATCGAGAAAATCTGATTGAAATTTCACAAGATGCCTGACCTGTACCACAGTCAAGGTTATCAAAAGAATGAAATTCTAAGTAACTGTCATGGTAAAAAAGAGCTTATTTAAGGAGTAATGAAAACTAAATCAAATATAGTGCCTTACCAGTGATCTTGAAACATAAAAGCATACAAATGAAAACAAAATAAATCTGAATTAAGTGTGAATCTTAGTGTCAATACTGTCAGGTTAATTTTAACAGATGCAATATATCAACATAAGAATTAATATTTAGGATTGTAGGATTAGACTGTAGGAAATTATCTTTATGATTTTTGTAATAAATGCAATTATATTAAAATAAGGTTCATTATTTCTGACAGTGGTTAAGAAAATAGTTAAAATAATAAGAACCCAAGAGTTCCTTAGGAAAATTAAGCAATTCAATCTCCAGTTGCTAATAGTTCATTACCCTAAAATTGCCCTATACCTTTATTGACACGAACTACATGTTCTTAAATCTGTATCACATTATTCAAGGTAAAATGTTATTTGATATATTTCATATATATATGCAATTATTACCTAAATTATTTAACACACTTTTGTCCTACACCTTTATGAATTTGTAAATACTTATGTATATGCATTGTCTTTTTCTCTGTAAATATTCTTATTTTTTATAATTTCAAATTCTGTTTTATGTATTTGGCAATTCCTATATGTATACTTACATCATCACCTAATATTTTGTAAAGAATTTTAATATTTTGGTTTGAATGGCTTTTGTTCAAAATTGAAGCAAACACAAAGCAATGAACAAAATAATGCTATATTCTTGAGCATTTAAACCCAAATATATCTATACTAATGCACTAATTTTACAGTAACTTCACTTAAGCTTAAATCATTCCATCAAAGCCATCAGTAACATTTCATCCTAGTGAACTTCAAGGATAATTCAACTGCATATTGAATTAATTATACAACATGAGGATATCAGATATTATAAATATAAACGTATTGTACAAAGTTATATCGCTGCAAATCAATATTGATTTAAGAGACCATTCAGAACCACATTTTGATACCAAGTGAAAGCTGGTATGAGGAAAATATAAAATGCAAAGCCCTGAGCAGATTTCATTTGTGTCATTTGGCTGACATGAAATGCGCCAGAGAATTCACTTGAAGCACATCAAACACAAAACAAAATACATGTTAAATTATAAGCTGTATTATTACTCTTCACAGTCATTTATCTTGAAAATCAATAAGAATTACTATAGCTAAATATAATGAAATTGTCATCCAATGAATGACCATTAATCTTTCAAACAGAATCCAGTTGCACATAGATGAACCCCTAGCAAGCCATTTTTATAGTGTTCTTAATTGGAATAGCAGGATATGTAAAAAATGTACAATGTTAGAACATTCGATATTTATTTTTTCTCCCTGTGCATTTACCTGCGAAATAAACAGTAAATACTCTTTGATTTGACAACTAGTAAATGAGAAGTTTCCTGCTCAGATTCATCACCAAAGTGTCAGAAATAAACTCCCTAATCTACTTATTTGTGTCTCATAATATTTATTTGTTCTTATTCAACAGATGTTAATTATGTCAGCAAAGGTTATTGTTTACCCTTCTGACATTCTGTTTGCACAGCAAAAGTTGACTTAGAGTTCACATTTCACTAGGTTGCCTTCTTTGGAGAGATATTTAATTCTTCACTAGAGTGCAGATTCAAAAAGTAGCTTGCGGGAAATGCCTAGAGTAGTATTTGCTATACTGTGTGAGAGGGCACCAAAATGTTAATGTCTGGTCGAATTCCCATTTGTAGATTATTTTTTGGATAGGACAAAGACAAATAGTTGTTTTTTTGTTTTTTTTTTTTTTCAGAAAAAAAAAATGGCTACTGATCCATTCCTAATGCATTTCCTGATGACAAACGGAGGTTAGATAACAGAATTCCTAAATAAGTCTCTAGATTCCGCATATTCAGTGGACTCTTGGGATTCCTCCATTTTTTATTTAGTTTCCTTGACCTACACCAGTTTAAAGAAAATCACTATAAATGTAGTTTGAAAATCTTTATTTAGTTTTACTCATTATTTGCTTGTTTTTGCTGCAGGACTTTGCACCCAGGATCTCATACCTTTTAGGTAAGGGCTGTCCCCTAGAGCCCCACCTCAGCACTTCTGCTGCTATTTTTTCTTTAAAAAATCAATTTAAAAAAAATCAATTATCACATTTCTTGGAAAAAAAATATTGAGATTTATTTCAGCTGACTAAAACAGGAAGCCAATGGATGGCATGGTCCTGAATAAAGACAATGCTCTCATTTGAACACAATCTGTGTTTTTCTTTTCAACACAGCTCAGACAAGAAGCAAAGAATAGCATAAGGGACAGAGCTAGAAATGCCTAACCCATGCTGTCAGCAGCCAAAAACACATCATAAGTAATGTTCGGATACTTTTAAATTTCTTCATCTAGATCTGTAATGAACTCCAGGCCCTCGGCCTGCAGGCAGCTGTCAGTACCTCCAGCTTTTTATTATCATTTATTATTGGAAGCACTCAGGTGGGGAGAAGGATAACTGGACAATTGGCACCACTGTGCCCTTTAATTACCATTTGCCCTCGGCTTGTCTTTCTGGGAGCCAACAGCTAGATGAAGCAGCTTTTGCATGGTCCAGTAGAGCTAAAAATCCTCTAATTGTTCACTTCGCTCAAGCACAGGCTGTGTGGGGAAATACGTGAGTTATTGATCACTTACATAGAATTTAAAATTTTTCATTTTTATCCAGACAGCTGAGTGAGTTAAAACTATTGAATCAGAAATGATGCTGTGCAAAACCAATATCAGGTTAGTTGATTTGAGTAAAATTGGCTGAAAACAAGCATGACAGTGAAATTGTGGAGCTTACAGTTCTATTGACAAATGAGAGAACAAAAAATTGAAAAGATAAATAGAAACTACAGCTCTGATAAGTCCTTCACACTAGTGACACATGATGTAAAACTTTAAGATTTCTCCGAAGAAGTTATTTCAGCTGTAATTTCCAGAAGCAATACAGGGGAACTAGGTGAGAAGGAGAATAATGAAGATTCTCTTACTCATGAACAGAGAACTAGAAGTAAAAGGTCCTAATGAAGAGGGGGAATTAGTGTGTCAAAATATACTGCAAAGAAAGCTGTGTGGCAGGAGGTGAGAGGGGGTCAGGTCATTTGGACTTGTCCTACATTTGTCACTCAGTGAATGTACACAGAGCACTGCCAGACACTAGTTAACTTCTGTTAGGCCAGTATGGAGCAGGGGGCACAGTGTATTTGAGCAAAATAATGTTAGGTGGTGTTAAGTACTTCAAAGAGAATTAGAACAGCTGAAAATGTAAGAGAAAGAAATATTCTAGACAAGTGAGAGAAGTAATGAGGGAAACTTTCTTGAAGATGTGATGTTGAAATATGGTAAGGAAAAGAGAAATTCATTGTGCACACAGGGGAAAGGCATTCTGCACAGAGATACAACTTTGAACATGCTGGGAAACACTGTACTTCAGGGACAAAGAACAAAACATAGATGAATGTGGCTAAAATATATTGGATACAGAAAGGAGCAAAGTCACTGGAGAAGAGGTGGGAGGAAGACAACACCAGGATTTACAGGCCAGCACCAGGAACTGAGCTGTGTTTTCAGAATGCTGTGAAGCCATTTAAGAGTGTGTGTAATGATATGAGGGAGAGATAGATGATGGTGGATTATATCACTTAATTTTATTTTTCAAATATTAGCTTGGGGGCACTGGGGAGATGGCTCAGTGGAATAAGCACTTCCCTGGCAAGTCCAAGGGCCTGAGTTCAATCCCCGGTTCCGAAAAAAAAAAAAAAAAAAAAAAAAAGCTAATATATATACATATATATTAGCTTGGTTTCTGAATATTGAGAAGCATATATAGATCCAAGATCAAAAGTCAGAAGATTGACTATCAGGATATTAAATCAATACCGATGAGAAATGAAGATTATTTACAATCTAGTTGGAGGCTGGAGGGGGAAAGGATATAGGTCACAGACTTACGGGCTTGCCTCGCAAGTGAAAGGTCTCAAGTTCAATCCAAAGCATCAAAAACAAACAAACAAACAACTCTAGCTGGGGTGAATATTTATAGATTAATGTTAGGCTGGTAGGTATTCTGAAGGGCATGCTCACACACCCAGATGAAAGGAAAGAGGAACAGCATAATCCCAAGATTTGTCTTGACCTAGATGCAGAAGAGAGAAGAGCAATACTTGTGGAGACTGGGTGATCACAAGTTCCTTCCAAGACAATTAAGGCTGAACTTTCCCTTAGAAGGCCAAGCATATGGTGTTATAAGCAGATCTAAAGCTCTACACAGAGAACGGGGCTGAGAATGTGAACCTGAAAGCCATCAGCACGAATGATACACAGAAAAAGCCCTGATCTGAAATCGACTAAGTTCTGAGCCAGGACTGGCTGCAAATGAGGCTCTGTACAAGATCACACCTATTTATATCTTTTACCTGACTTATCTGAGGCCAGCCAGCACATTCTGCAGTTTTTGTCAGATGAACTAATCCCCTCCACTCTGACAGGAGTGAAAAGAGCCACAGTTCTTACCCCTCCAGAGTCAGAGCACCACTCTCCGTTTTACTTCTACCAGGAAAAATATCCCGTTACAAACATTTTTCCTTTCAATACTCACTGCTAGAATCCCTAGTAGATAACCTGATGCTTCTCTACTTATTCATCTGCATAAAGCTCAAAATATCTGCTAATCCATACCTTTCTCACGCCTCTTCTCAGTTCTAGAAAAATCTACTACCCAGCACATATAATTGAGCCATCAACAGCAGTGATGTCTTCTTATCTCAGTCTCTCTGAAAATTTCCATTATGTTATTGTACACCAATGGAAAACAAAAACATCATTTCTTCCTGAAGACAATATTTTTCTCTACAGTTCCCTGGAGCAGTAGAAGGAATTGTTGGCACTGTGGATCGAAAGTGATCATAGTCATGCTTTGCTGCCCTCAGTGGTCCCAAATCCTCCAACCTGTCTGTTACCTACCCAACACTTATTGTCACGTCCATTGAATACATTACCTGTTACCTTCATTTTCTGCTTTCACCCTCAGATACAAGTTATTCAATCATGTGTGCTCCTAAGACATCTTTTCTTTGCGTATTGTTACATTATTTTTACATTATTCTAATCTTAATTAATAAATTTGAATATACACATACGTGGTGAATACATTATTTTATCATGAATTTACCTTTTAAATACTGAGACATCCACCCCCACGTTAAGCAGACACTCATGTGATCTAGTCCCGGTACTAAATTCTACCCAAAAGTCTGAAACTGAATAATTTCACCCTCCTTCTGTAGCTTGGGTACAGACAACTGGGTATCACACTTCTTGTGAGTTTGGCAGGGTCCCAAACTCAGAGCTCAGCGAGCTGATGCGCACATTGACTTGGCCTTCCCCTGAGAGAATATGGACACTTGCCCTCCTTTCAATTTTTATTTATTTATTGGATATAGGGTTTCACTGTGCAGTTGAGAACCATAGTGCTTCTCCCGACTCAGCCTCCCCACACTGAGATTACAGGCATGTACCAGCACAGATAGCCTAGTTCTGGGGCTGGCGTCAGACTAGCAAGTGCACTTGGGGTCCGGGGCTGGCGCAATGTGAGGAACCAGGGATGTCGCTCTGGTCTTTGCACTTGCCGGGCGAGTGCTCAGCTTGTTGCGCTGTCTCCCTACCCAACCCTTCCCCTCTTGCTGCCCACACAAGCATCAAGGCACGATTTTCTGAAGATTAGACGTTCTTCCTGTTCTGGATGTCACGCTCCCCTTAAATTCTCCACAAACGTCAGCCTTCTGCTGACTGTGCAGATGAATACTCTGCAGGTGTTGGGGTGTTCTTTTTCCATCAGAAGAAAGGCTCCATGTGAGCTCTGCTTTCTGCATCTTGATTCTTGCCTTCCTTTTCTCTTCCTCCACCAACATCCCTCTGGAGTTTCCAGGGCAATACTGAATGTGGCACAAGACAGCAACTTCATACTTTCGAACATTTCCTCACCATTCAATGTTTTTTGTTTTTTTTTTTTTTCTGTTTACATTTGATTTCTACTTCATGAAAAGAATAACGTAACTTAAGGATAACTTTAACACATTCCTGACATATTTGCTCACCTATTATCTCTTCCAGATAGCCTGCCTTCTAGGGTGACAACAATGACAATTTTTTATTTGTTGACTGTCGGTGCGTATCCTGTTAATGTTCAATGACAACTCTTCAGCATATCTTTTATATTTCTTTGCTTCCTGCCTTTTTAATTATTGTTATATTTAAGTGTACTATTGATTTTAATAAATCTGATTCTTTATGGCCTCAAATAATGTCATTTTTTTCTTTACCTTTGCAACACAATTCTCAATAATTCCTTTCATCTACTTCCAAGAAAAAAAAGGAAAAAATATATTTGAACTTATCTCCAATAATAACGGGTGTATTGTTTTTAATGATGTCACCTGTGATCTGTGTATGGTCATAAGATTAAGTTTTCAATCTTAAACTTCTTTGTCGTAGAAGACACAATTTTTAAAAAGAGCACAAAATACTTGTCATAGTTATACTTTTCCCATTATTGGGAAAAATACATGACATCCAAAATTAAGGAAAGAAATGTTTATTTAGCTTGCAGTTTGTGGAGTTTTCAGTCCATACTCAGTTGGCTCTAAGGCAGAGCAGCACATGGAAGAGGGCAGCAGTTCATAGCAGCATAAAACAATAAACAGAAAAAGCAGATTGGACTAGTACTGACAACAACAGCAATGGCCAGCAAGTCTGTGTCCCTTGTGTTATATTCAGGCTCTCTGACCCAGGCCAGGTGCAGCACTCACACCCGTAATCCCAGCACTGGATCATGAATTAATCACAAAGTCTAGAAGTCTGCCCCATGAGTGCATGAGGCTCTGAGGGGACAACTAGACACAAATGATAACATTCTACCCCTGGTTCCCCAAAGATTCATTTCATCCCTTTATGTAAAAGACATTTTAGTCTGTTTCTAAGAGTTATCCTGCAGTTTCAGCATTGCTCAAAAGTCCAAAATCCCAAGTCTCCAAGATCAAAGGCAGACTCTTAGCTGTGAGCCTCTATACAAATGAAAAATTAAATACTTCCAACATTCAATGGCACAAGACAAACTTTACGATTCCATAAGTTACACACAGGACACCAAGCACTGGGGCCAAAGCAAGTCCATAAACTAGAATGGCAAACATTAAGTCCTTTAATTCCATGTGGAACATCTGAAGCAATCTGTGCAAATTATGAGTTCCATGTGGCTCTGCCCCTATGGTTCTCTTGGTGGTAGCTCCTATGGCATTTCTCTTAGGCTGGCCTCGCTCTCTCCTTGCAGTTTCCCCTAGATGATTTACATTCCTGGCTTTTCCAAACTTCTAGGGTTTCCACTGCAGGTTAAGCTTCAAAGTCTTCTCCACACACTGCCTTTTCAGGGGCATAATGTCTGGCCTCCCTGGCATTTGGAAGTTGAGATGGAAGCCTTCTTAACCTCAGAAATCTTGCATCATGCAAGCACCTACAAACAACACCATGTGGATGGTGCCAAGTTCTGCTGCCAGCTGGAGCAGTAGCCAGGGCTTCTTCTCTCTTGCATGTCAAGTGTGTAGATCTCTGAGCACTCTGAACCTGATTCTGGGGAACAAATTGTCTATGCTGATGTCATTCTGAAACCTGTGAAAGAGAAAGAATTTGTTCAGTAGGAAGGAAGAAAATAGCATGAGGAAAAGGACAAATGAAAAAATGGAGACGTATTTTTGCATAAGCATTTATTTTTGCATAAGCATTTAATACAAATAATCACGGATCCTGGATTTTTGTTTGTTATTGATAAAGTTTTGTGTAAATTTTTTGGTTTTTCTTTTTGTTTTGTTTTGTTTTCTTCCCTCTGCCTGACTTCCAACATGCCAGCCTCCATTAGATCTCTTCTGTCTTTACTCTTTCTCACTCTCCCTAAAGTTTCTTCCTCTTCTCCATGGACTTTTTATTTTGTAGTTTCTCAAAGATTAGTTACTGTCCCTCATTAATTAGTTATGGCTCCTCCTATCCCCTTCAAAATACTAACCACATTCATGGCTATAAACAATATCTACATCCTTATGATTTGCTAGTTTATGTCTGTATTTTGGTCCCCTCCTGTGAATAGATATCCAACCATCTGGTTCCTAATTCCCTTGGATATATAAGGCATTATCAATTCTAACATAAACTATGATTTTCACCAAAACCTAGCATAAATCAGTTATTGTGCTCCTCATTCTCACATTCTCCATTAAATAGGTTATAAACCTTTGGCTTTATATTTAAAATATGCCCCAAATCTGACCTTTTCTCATTCACCCTCGTGTTATAAATTTGGCGTCACCTGCAACACTATTTTAGCTAGATTACTCCAATGGCCGTATGACTACCTTCCATGCTACTACATACTTGTCCTTAAGATACCACTCAGTTATTGTTAATGCATGTACTCTCTATTTGAAGAATTCTTTCATATAAATCATGTCATTATTGTGCTGAACTCTGTGCAATGATGAATCATTTCACCCATCACAAAGGCAGCATATCTCTAATGCTATGCATTAAAATATCTATAGGTTCACTAAGGTAGTCTGTCCCAGCCCCTTGGGGATGCTCAGATATGTTTCTCCATCATTGGTAATTTGGACTGTGTCTTCAGTCTTAGAAAAACCACACAGCCCTGGTCCAAGCTCTTCAGCGAGCTTACTCACAACCCCTACCACAGAGTCTCCCTCACACTAATCCTCTCTTCGGCCTATTGGAGTAGTAATATAACAAAATGAATGAGGAGAAAGCTAAAAAAAAAAAATTTTATTTTTTAGCAAACTGATGTGGAATTGTCAGTTTGCTTAGAGAGTTTATATTCATCTGAGAATAGCAAAAAGCCATTGCATAGTTTGAATAGACAGAGGGACATGAAAAGTGTCCAAATAAGCTAACTCAACCTACCGTGTGGGTGATACACAGGAGGCAAGTGATCACTATCTCAAAAAAATGATTTGGGAAGCTCCTGCAGTATTTTTAGAGAAAAGATGCTAGGTTAGGCTGATGTGACCTTTTGAAGAAAAGAAGCAAACAAATATAGAGTATGTGTGTTTCTTTGTATACATACGTTATAATGGTAAGTGTGTAGCAAAATAGTACATCTGAGTGTAAGATAGAAGGAAACATAAAAGTAGTGAGAGTACGATGCACCACAAATCAATGGCAATTGAGGAAGACTCTTATCTCACAGTTTGGTAGAAACTGTGCCAATTGGTCTTATAATTATAAGAATTCAGTAAATTTTACAATAATGCCACTGCAGACAGCATTAATACACTGCACATGTCAAAAGTGAGAGAGGAAAAAAGGTTCTATGAAGAAAAGATAAATGCTTGTGGATAGATATTTTTGGCCATTCTAAACACTATGCACAGAAATATTTGAACATTGCATGCTATTACACTGGCTATTACACTCAATTTTGATATACTTGTTCAGCAGTTAAAGATAAATTATAAAAGGTAAATTGAGAAACTGAAATTGTAAATTACACTCCAGGAAACATTAATAAATTCTGGTCTTTTTAGAAAATACAGTATATCTAGTACAGTTAAAATGCATTGAGTTACAAAATTTATAAGAAAGCATGGAGATTTTTAATCATCGAAAGCATACATTTCATTCTTTTTTTTTTTGTGGCGAAACTAGGAATTGAACTCAGGCCCTTGCACTTGCCTGGGAAATGCTTATTCCACTGAACCATCTCCCCGGCCCCCATACATTGTATTATTTTAAAGTTTCAGAATAAAATTATAAAAGAACAAACACAATGAAGTGAATTTACCTAATATGTCAGAGATTTTTGATATTGCAGTTGGTATTATAAGCTAACTACTATTTCAGACAATAAAAAAAGTAGAATTAGTTTTACAAATTTGTTCTAGACCAAAATTTCTTTACTTAGTGCTCTTTAATGAGAAGTGACAGTCTAAACTGACCAGACAGTGCAATACAGGAGCCACTAGCGTGCAGCCACCACTTCCTTCGCTTTCTCTGCCTGATTTAATGTCATCTGACACAGGTGATTTGGAACTTCCACGGCAATAATGGAGAGGTGGGAAGCAGGTGTCTAGATGCATTTAGTGCCTCTTCCCTACCTCTGGCTCACTCTGTAGTTGAGGCAATGTTGTGCGGACAATGAGTATGTTACAGAACATCAGAAAATGAGTACAAAAAGAATACAATGACAAGGGAAAAGAATCCTTTTTCATTCTTCAGAAATGAATTGCTTCCAGGTAAAGATGCCTTTCTTCTTTTTATTTATTTTTTTTTTCTTTTTTCACTTGCAAAACTTGACAACTTCTAATATCCCACTGGAGTGAAAGAATGATTAAGATATTAGGGCGCTGTCCAACTTATTTATTAATTTTCATTATAATGTGTAAGGAAAAGGGGCTTACAATGTAAATTTACAAATTATAAGCTTTCTTTTATGGTATCCCTAACTAAAAATATTCTTCTAAAACAGAGCATTATAATAGGATTTCGCTAAATAAACTTAGCTATCATTTTTTAAGTCAATGTATTCAAGAGATTTCATATATAAAATAGGAGTAGTTACTATTCCCAATAATTATAATCACATTTTAAAAGTTTACTTAAAATTTTGTGAGGACTTTGGCTCACAATTATATATGTCACACATTTTGAATTTGTTTTAGGTGCACTGTCATACATCTTATCAATGGAAATATGTGTGTTTTGAGAGAAAATAGTTTATATCAAGGAATAAGAAAATGTAGTGCTTATTTTGCTCTTAGATTCTCCAGGATTTGTCTTCTACCTGCTTGCCCTTGGTTGTACCAGAGCCCCTAAGCGCACACTGTATTTTTGACTTGGATGCAGGCATCACAATAGGTTTAAATAAGCATGATTTTTTATTTTTTCTGTCCCCAAGCAGAAATGCAGGTCATACACAGCTCCAGCAGGACCTGAACTCATCCTGATCATGGTAGAAAAGTCATAAAATGTCTCACTGCCTATGTTTTGAGGGCCTCAAATCACTCTGGTTCTAGTTATCCCAGTACTTTAAATGCCTAAAGCCAGAGTGAGACTATGATTTGACTTCTACATCCTCTCAGGCAAGTTCGCTTTTCCAAATTTTCATGTTTTTGCTCACCAGTTGCTACACCTGTTGACTTGTCAGATAGGGATCTCGATAAAGTTCATCCCTCAGTAATGATTATTTAAGCTCCGTTTAACAACCTCCAGCATGCTCAACTACTCATTTTCAAAGGGGAAGAATGTGCCTTCAATTATATTTCATGGAGTTTTCATCTGCAAACTTATAGCTATTTTTTTATGTTCAAATCATTATCAAAATCTTTTCCTATACTCTTGCACTAAAATCTTTTACTCATCAACTTGCTATACTCTTTTCTTAAGAGACCACATACCACTGTACTTGTTTTTCTATGCTTATAAAAATTTTAATTTCAATTCATTGACTTGAAAATCTAGAAGTTCTTCATTATAATTTTTTATGTCTAAGTCAAAATTTGTGCTTCTATCAACTACTTTTTTAGTATCCATGACTTAACGTTTCAGGTAGAGAAGGTATATTGCATGGAGAATATGTGTGAAAATTATGGTGAATAGAGAACTTGCATGAAAATTTTGAGGCCGGGAACCAAGAAATGGTTGCTCATTTCAACCAATGTTAATGAAACAAATGTTAATGAGAAATAGATTAAAAAAAGAAATATATAAACTTGTGCCTAGTACCACTGTGTGAGGTGGTACTGAATATTCATTACCTGTGAATATTCAACTGTACATACAATGAAGGACATACTTTTGTAATCATGGAAAACTAGACATGTTGTTAATGATAAAGCAGGAGCATTATGTAGAGCGAGATTATAAAGGTCATAGCCTAAACTTTCCTTCTAGCCTCAGAGAATAGTGAGAAAAGCAGACAAACACCCTAATGTCGTACACTTAATTCTCACCTGGAAGTGTGAGCAGCGCCCTGGGACGTGATGGATACAAGCAGAAGCAACCACAGAGAACGGTAAGGATTGCTCCCTGGGAATGTGACTGCAATGAGGAGAAGGCCTTCAGGCCAAGTTTCTTTGTGAGAATGGAGGATGAATGAATTGTTCCACATTCCTGAACAAAGTGAGTAAGAAACTAGCACAACACCTAGCGTTTTCAATCGCCTTCATGAAATGGTTCACCTCCAAATTCTGTCGCTTGCAGTCACAGTGACTTAAATTTATTTAAGCTTGGGAAACTCCATGTCTTATATGTAAATCAGAATCATGCGGGCTATTGTGTGGATTAAGAAAAATAATGCAGGCTAAGAACTTGTGACTTTTTTGCATGGTTAAAATTATAAATGTAAGCAAAAAAAAAAAAAAAAAAAAAAACAATTGTAGTAAGAGAAATTCCAGATAATACAGAAGCTAAATTCAGGTCTTAATCCCGAATGAAAGGCCTCCACAAACTTTAAGAACATTGTGATTTTACTCTATTCATTAAAGCTTTATTTGATAATCACAACTTGAAATTAGAAGAGTCTAATGGAGTAAATACACACACACACACACACACCTTATATATCCCTTTACAAGTATACAATAGTGTTACATAGATATTTATTTCATAGAATTCCAATGTGCAAATCGAGCTGAAGTGTTGAGGCTACTTCTATCAGGATTATTTTATTTGAACTGAAAAGAAATCTGAGCTTCCACTTGAATATCTTGCTTTGGAAGCCACAGATTTTTTTCAGGATTTAGGCTATGATTCATTTCCATACCATTCTATCATTCTATAATAACTATTATTTTGATTAAGGGTCTACAGGGCCTCTATGTAGATCAGGCTCATGGTGATCTGCCTGAGTTCAGCCTGCCAAAGAGATGGGATTACAGGTGCACGTGACCATTCATGGTCTCAATCATTATATCAGTGCATCCTGGGGGTACGGCTGGCACAGAAAGCCAGGAATTGAACCCCACTGTTCTGCCTAAGCAGGCATTTAATCCATTGAGTTATTTGGCTGGCCCTATAATAATTAATTTTTGTATGTATCTTTTCTTTATGTTTTCAAGTGAATGAAAAATAATTTTAAAAAAGTAGAAATGATGCACGATTTCACTAAATACAACAATAGGAATACAGCGACATTTGTTATATTGGGTACTGTTTTCTTCAAATCAGTTGTTTAGATTAGAGGTTATAAGCTTGCAAAATTGGTAAAAGAAAACGTTATAAGAAATTGAAAAGGAGAGGAATAAAAGAAAACATTAACTGCTCCTTTAAATTGACCAGCAGAAATCGGTAGCACTACTGCCCAACTTATCCTGTGTATATATGTAAATATACCTATGTTTCTTTCCTTCTTTCTTTAGTCCTTTTACTTATCACAGATATCCCTTACCTTTAAACAGATTTTTTCCCTTTCATAGTATGTACTGTAAATTCCAGATTTTATTTATCCTTTCAGATAATTACACTAGCAAGACAATATAATATTTATACTTGCAGGCCTGATTTATTTCACTTAAGAGTATAGTTTATAATTGCATTCATTTAAGCATGAAAGTCTCTCAAGTTTGCCATTCTTATAGTCAAGTAATACTCCATTGTGTAAATGTGCCACATTCTTGGTAGCTTCTCATTTCCTTATTTATGAAGCTGCTCACTCACAGAGGCAGACAGTTATGACTTTCTATTAGTTGATGTCTCACTTTTCTCATTGCTGAGGCAAAATTTCAACACCAAAAGTTAAGGGAAGGAATATTTGTTTCAGCTCATAGCTTGCAGAAATTTCAGTTGCTGGTTCCAAGGCAGAGAGGTATAGAAGAAGATGGGCAACAGAGAGGAGAAATAGTTCATTTTGTGCAGAAGGCAGCTAGGCAGCAAAAGATCAAAGCAACAGCAAGGAACAAGTGAAAAAAATAACTCTCTGTGTCCCTTATATTCTATCCAGGCTTCCTGGATAGCACTCACACCTGGGTAGCACTCACACCAAGAGAGATCCTTTCCATTATCCCCATCCAATTAAATCATTGGACTGCTTTATTAATCGTTCATTCTTAAGACCAGCCTTGCATACTGTAGAACCAACCAACTCTGACAAGCCCCACCTAGGACCCCAGTAGGATCTGAGGAACATGCAAACCCAAACCATAGAAGCTGAAAACCAGCAATTAAAGAATTATATGTCTTTATTTACTTATTTTACTAGGGAAAGGAGACTAATATGTAAATTCAGTGGATATACGCACCTCCTCATTTTTCCATTTTTAGGGAGTAAATGATAATTACGATAAAATATTCAACTCTTGTGGAGGAAGGAATACTGTAAGATGATAACTCTAAGATCAAAGCACAAGTATTCAGGTAAATATGTTTCCCATTTCTGCTTCCTGTTTCTCAGTCACAGAATGTTGGCAATTATGGGTCTGTGTGAAATGGAACACAGAAGAAAAATTTGACATGTTAGTATATAATAGGCATACTAAGGCTCACTTTCTTTGTTTATACTATTACTGGAAATAGGAACATTCTTGGGCCATGGAAAATGTTAAGTTCATTCTGGGGTGGAGAGATAGCTCAGTAGGAGCCTGCCTGGCAAGCACAGGATCCTGAGTTCAATCACAAGTACCAAAAATGAATAAATAAATAAAACAAAGTTCATTCTGTACAATATTTTTTTTCAGAACCACAAAACGCTATGATCTGAGACAGTGTATCCTAACATTAAAAACATCTTGAGAAACCTACAAGGAATGGGCCTGCCAGATAGCTCAGTAGACTAAAGAGCCTGCTAAGGCAGAGTGCAGGGGCCAGAGTTTGATCCCCGGCATGACAAGCTGTGCTGGCCCCAACCCTGTCCCACGGGGCAAACTGAGACTGTGACCGAGAATTAGCATAATGGCCAGTGCCTATAACTGGGCTTTGTGGTGAGCAGCTGTATACCCAGGCATTTGTGAAAATGCAAACACAAGGAACATTAAGAGTCCAATCTACACAGTGAAACTCTGCAGACCTGTACTAAATACATAAAAAGTGAATAAAAATAAAATGACTACAAGAGTATCCATTAAAAAAAGTATGAAAAATATTTTGTTTTATTTTATTGAACTACAAATGTCAATCAGACAGTTTCAAGACACCTTACAATACAGATTCGATAAATTAATATATTGCAAACTGTTTTCATAATGTTTCGGTATTGTACAACGTGCATACATGATATTATATTTACAGATATTATTTTAGCAGATATCTATCAGTGAATTAAGAGTGTAGCTGCTTACTTACCTTATTTTTTATACTTGAATTATATCAAAAATTCAATAATTATTTTCCTAGTGGATGACCGTAGTACTAGAAGCCGACATAATATCCCGTCCAACCACCATTAGTGCAGATCTTGCCTCTCATAAATTATGTAGAAGCACAGCGTTATCTATCCCAACTGTACTGTCTATACATACACATCATGATTTTTTCTTTCTACACCCCTTCCTTTGTCTACACCTGTCAAAGGTAGGCACTCCATTGTCATTCAACTAACTTAGGTGCTTGAACTCGACACCACAATCCAACACAGTCAGCATTCTACAACAATAGTGAGTTATTCAAAGAAGTTGTCGACCATAGCCACTTACAGCTCAGCTTAATATTATGGCCCCACGATGTATACTTCATTTTTATACTTTTTTTCTGGATGGTTAAGACCTAGATAGATCAAGACACATAAACCAACACATGAACTTTATATTTCCTATGTGGTCAGTGAAGTCCTCTCAGGATTTATCTTTTAGTCCTGAACATTATTCTGTAGATCCTTTGTCTGTGTCATCCATGTGGATGAGTCACGGCCAATGCTTGACCAGTTTGCTCTCTGTGAGAGCTTGAGAGAAAGTTTTCTCTTCATGTGACTCACCCCAGGCAAACTATAGAACTTCAGTCTCTTTCCTCTGTGGCTCCATAATCTCCTTATTCAGAAAATTTGGAGCTCACCTAAGTTTCATGATGTTGCAGTACAGGTTCTCTTATGTCCTGAGTCTTCGCTGACCTTGAAAGGCTAGGGCCAAAATGTTGGCTGGCCTTGTGGCTCTTCTATTTCTCCAACTCTGACTTGTGAACTTAGGTTGTTAACCATCCAGAAGAAAAGCTGATTAATATCCTGCAGCATATGCCATTCATTTTGCCTTACCTGACTCAATTGATTTTAGTTGTCACATGTTTCCTTTTGTATTTCTGCGTTTTGCTTGTTATACTAGGGAGACTATATGATATTTACACATATGTGTCTGGTTAATTTCACTTATGAGTATATGTTCAAGTGGCATCCACTTCAGGATAAATGCTTCAAACTTATCATTCTTAATAGCTGAGTAATACTCCATTATGTAGAAATACCACATCATTTTCAACCATTCCTCATGTGATGGACATCTTGGTTGTTTCCAAGATTTTGCTATCACACATTGTGCTGCTATAAACATAGGTCCACATATATCTCTATGATACAATGTATCCAGATCCTTTGGGAAAATTCCCATTAGGGGGATAGCCGGCTTGAGGGGATTTCTAGTCCTACTCTTTTGAGGAGTCTCCACACTGACCTCCACAACGGTTGACCAGTCTACATTCCCACCAGCAGTGGAGAAGTGCTCCCTTTTCCCCACAACCTCTCCAACATTTGTTGTTGGTTGATTTCCTTATGATAGCCATTCTTTCTGGAGTGAGATGGTATCTCAGTGTTGTTTTTATGACCTGAGGATCAGTGGAATAGATTAGACGACACAGAGGCATCTACAAAAACACTCAGCCATCTTATCTTCGACAAAGGGGCTACACAAGCTCGCTGGAAGAAAATAGCCTCTTTAACAAATGGTGCTGGAAAACATGGCTTTCTACATGTTGAAAACTAAAACTTGACCCAGCTCTATCACCATGCACTAAGTTAAAGTCAAAATAGATTAAAGATCTAAACATTAAAACAGAAACACTCAATCTCCTGGAAGAGAAAGTAGGAGGAACTCTTGAAGACATAGGGGTAGGTAAAGAGTTCATGAACAAACACATATTCGCACGGGAAGCACTTGAAAGAATCAACAACTGGGATCAACTCTTCTTAAGGACCTTCTGCATATGAAAGGAAATTGTCAAAAGAGTGAAAAGACAACCCACAAATTTTGAAAAAATCCTAACTAATAAGCAATCAGACAGAGGACTACTGTCTACAATATATAAAGAACTAAGATATAACAGGGCCCTCAAATTTAAAGACCCAATTCAGAAATGGGCATCTGAGATGAATACACACTTCTCAGAGGACAAAATTAAAGAAGCAAATAAATATATGAAAAGATGCTCCACATCGCTAGCCATTTATGAAAAGTATTATGAATTTTATTTTATTCTTTTATTTTTCATTATTATTTTTAAGGAAGAACAAATCACAGTGAGACAATTTCAAGACAAATTAACAGGAGAGATTTGACAAATCAATACACTGAAAAATGTTTTTGTAAGATTTTGGTGTCGTACAAGGAGCATATGTGATATTATACTTACAGGCATTATTATAGCAGATGTCTCTAATCAGTGAATGAAGGGAGTGCATCTATATACCTATATTATTTCTCTACAGCTGATTTATATCACAGATTCAACAATTAATACCCTTGAACTTGTTATCTCCCCAGTGTCTGTCCATAGTACTACAGGCCAACATAATATCTTGTCCAGCCACTATTAGTGCAAATCTGACTTTTCATACAATTATGCAGAAGCATGGCATATTTATCCAAACTGTACAGTTTATCCACACACATTACGATTCTTCCTTTCTATTCCCATTATTTTTTGTCTAGACTTGTCATAGATGAGAAATCCATTGTCATTAAACAAATTTAGGTGGCTGAACTCGGTGACACAGTCCAACACAGTGCAGCATTCCACAATATTAGTGAGTTATCTAAAGAGGTTGTTGACTATAGCCATTTACAGCTCAACTTATTATTATGGCCCCACGTTATATAACTCATTTTCATACTTTTCTACTGGATGGATAAGACCAAGATAGATCAAGACCTATATACCAAAAGATGTAGCTTATGTTTCTCATGAGGTCAATGATGTCCCTTCATGGTTTATCTTGTAATCCTGTACCTTACTCTGTAGATCCTTTGTCTGTGTCATCCATGTGAATGAGTCATGGCCAATGCTTGACCAGTTTGATCTGTATGAGAGCCTGAGAGAAAGTTTTCTCTCCATGTGACTCTCCCCAGACACATTATACATCATCAATCTTTTTCCTTTGTGGATCCATAATCTCCACTATCAGAAAATTTGTGGCACAACTGAGTTTCATGATGTTACAATACAGGTTCTCCTGTGCCCTGAGTCTTCGCTAACCTTGAAAGGCTAGGGCCAAAATGTTGGTTGGCCTTGCAGCTCTTCTATTCCTCCAATTTTGATCTGTGAACTTAGGTTGTTAACCGCACAGCAGAAATGCTGCTTAGTACCCTGCAGAACATGCTGTGCAATTTGCACTAACTATCTGAATCAATTGTCCTTAGTTGATGTTGTACATTTCTCTTTGTATTTCTTATTTTGATTTCTTTTACTAGGGAGACTATACAATATTTACACATGTGTGTCTGGTTTATTTCACTTCCACGTATATGTTCAAGTCATCTATTTCAATATAAATGCTTCAAGTTTATCATTCTTAATAGCTGAGGAATACTCCATTGTATAAAAATATCACATCCTTTTCAACAGTTCCTCATGTGACGGACATCTTGTTTCCAAGATTTTGCTATCAAAAATCGTGCTGCCATAAACATAGGTACACATATATCACTGTGATACAATGTTTTCAGTTCCTCTGGGAAAATTCCCAGTAGGGGGATAGCCGGCTTGAATGGGATTTCTAGTCCTACTCTTTTGAGGAGTCTCCCACTGGCCTCCATAATCGTTGTACCAGTCTACATTCCCACCAGCAGTAGAAAAGTGTTCCCTTTTCCCCACAGCCTCTCCAACATTTGTTGTTGGTTGATTTCCTTACGATAGCCATTCTTTCTGGAGTGACATGGTATCTCAGTGTTGTTTTTATTTGCATTTCATGAATGCCTAGTGATATGGAGCATTTTTGCATATATTTATTCGCTTGTTTAATTTTGTCCTCTGAGAAGTGTATATTAATCTCAGATGGTCAATTCTGAATTGGGTCTTTAAATTTGAGGGCCCTGTTACATCTTAGTTCTTTATACATTCTATACAGCAGACCTTTGTCTGATTGCTTATTAGTTAACATTTTTTCAAAATTTTTGTGTTGTCTGTTCATTTTGTTGGAAATTTGTTTTGACTTGCAGAAAATCCTCAAGAAGAGTTGATTCCAGTTGTTGATTCTCTAAAGTGTTTCCTGTGCAAAATTATGTTTGCTCATGAACTCTTTATCTACAACTATGTCTTCAAGAGTTCCTCCTACTTTCTCCTCTAGGACACTGAATGTTTCTGTTTTAATATTTACATCTCTAATCCATTTTGACTTTAACTTAGTGCACAGTGATAGACAGTGGTCAAGTTTTAGTTTTCAACATGTAGAAAGCCATGTTTTCCAGCACCATTTGATAAAAAGCCATCTTTCTTCCATGAGCTTGTGTGGCCCCTTTGTCGAAGATCAGATGGCTGAGTGTGATTGTAGATGCCACTGCATCTTCTAATCTATTCCATTTATCCTCAGGCCTACTTCGTTGATAATAATATGTTGATTTTATCACGGTGGCTTTGTAGTATAATTTCAAGTCAGGAATTGTGATGCCTACTGCATCACAATTGTCTTTATTGGCCAAATTTACCTTTCCTATTCTAGGTTATTTGTGATTCCAAATAAATTTTAGGAACGATTTCTCTAGGTCTGAGAGGTATATTGTTGGCAGTCTGATAGGGACTGTATTAAATCTGAACAGCAATTTTGGGAGTATGGCCATCTTCACGATGTTGGTTCTTCCTATCCAGGAGCATGGAATATCTTTTTATTTTCTGTAATCCTCTATAATCTCTTTTCTTAGGGTGTTGTAACTTTCTGTGAAAAGATCTTTGACTTCCTTGGTTAAGTGAATTCTAAGGTATTTAATTTTCCACGGTGCTTTAGTGAAACGTATTGTTTCTATTGTTTCCCTTTCAGTGTGCTTGTTATCTGTGTAGAGGATTGGTATTGACTTTTGACTATTGACTTTATATCCTGCTATGCTATTGAATTTCTGTTTCAGTTCTAGTAGTTTCATGGTGCAATTTTTTGGGTCTTCCAATTAAAGTATCATGTCATCTGCAAATATTGATAACATAACTTCTTCATCTATTCTTATTCCCTTTATTTCTCCCTCTTTTCTAATGGCTGTTGCTAAGGATTCCAACACTATATTGAATAGGAGGGGCGATAGAGGACATCCTTGTCTTGTACCTGATTTAAGAGTAAAAGATTTCAGATTTTTCCCATTTAGGAGTATATTAGCTTTTGGGTTGTCATAGATGGCTTTTATCAAGTTAAGCTAGAGTTCATTTATTCCAGTATTCTGTAGGATTTTGAACATGAATGGGTGTTGGACTTTGTCAAAAGCTTACTCTGCATTAATTGAGATGATCATGTGGTTTTTAGATTTCAGTATATTAATATAGTGTATTACATTTTTAGATTTTCAAATATTGAACCATCTTTGCATCCCTGGGATGATTCCTACCTGGTCATGGTGTATGATCTTCTTGATTTGCTGTATTCTATTTGCTAGGTTCTTACTGAGTATTTTTGGGTCTATATTCATTAGGGAGTCTGGCCTGTAGTTCTTTTTGGTTGTGCCTTTTCCTGGTTATGCAATCAGTATAATACTTGCAACTAGAAATGATTTTGGGAAGACTGCTTCCTTTTCAATTTCATTGAAGAGTTTGATGAGTGTAGATATCATATGTTCTATAAATTTCTTGTAGAATTCAGCTGTGCGCCCCTCAGGACCTGGACTTTTCTTTGTCGATAGGCTTTTTATCCCTTTCCGTATTCCTTTGGCTGTTATCGGCTTATTGAGAGCTGTTATATCTTCTTGGTTCAGTTTTGGTAATTTGTACCTTTCGAGGAATCTGTCCATTTCTTCTGTGTCTTGTATTCTGTGAGTGTAAAGATTTTCCAAGTAACTATTAATAATCTTCTGAATTTCCACTGGGTCTGTGGTGATTTCACCCTTTTCATCCCTTATTGCATGTACTTGAATTTTTCTTTCCTCTTTTTGATGAGGTTCACTAGAAGCTTATCAACTTTATTTAGTCTTTCAAAGAAGCAACTTTTTGATTTTTGGATTCTTTGAACTGTTTTCTTCATCACAATTGAATTAATTTCTGCTTTAATATTTATGATTTCTTCCCATCGTCGTGTTCCGGGTTTCATTTGCTCTTCTTTTTTCATTTATCAGAGATGCAATATTAGGGTGTTTATTTGTTCCCCTTCTGTGGTCCTAATGTGTGATTTCATAGCTATGATTTATCTTCTAAGAAGTGCTTTCTTCACATCCCATAGATTCCAATAAATTGGAATTTTCATTGAATTGTAGATATTGTTGAATTTCTTGCTTAACTTCTTCTGTAACCCATTGATTGATGAGTAGGGTGTTTTTTAGTTTCCATGAATTGAGAAGGTTTTTCTGTTTTCTTTTATCATTTAATTCCAGTTTCACAGCACTGTCGTCAGATAATATGCATGGGATAATTTCTGTTTCCTTGCATATACTTAGGCATAACCTATAGACTAATATGTGGTCTATTTTGGAAAATGACCCATGTACTGCTGAAAAAATTGTGTATTCAGCTGTGGTTGGGTGGAACACTCTGTATATGTCCACCTAGTCCATTTGTTCCAAGCTCTGGTACAGTTGTGCTAGTGCCTTGCTAATTTTTTGTTTGGTTGACCTATCTTTTTGAGATAAGGGGGTGTTAAAGTTTCCTGTTAAGATTGTGGTCTTAGATATTAGGTTTTTCATGTCCATTAATATTTGTCTTATATAGTTGGGTGCTCCTGTGTTTGGTGCCTAGATATTTATAAGTGTTACCTCTTCCTCTTGAATTTTTTCAGTAACCAATATATAGTGGCCTTCTTTGTGTCGTTTTATCATTCTTGGTTTGAAGTTGAGACTGTCTGAGAACAGAAACTCTACTCCTACGTTTTTCTGATGTGCTGGATCATGTAGTATTGTTTTCTATCCTTTGACTTTGAGCCTATGAATGTCCTTTTGAGTTAAGTGTGTTTCTTGTATACAGTATATTGTTGGATTTTGTTTCCGAATCCACTGTGCCAGTCTATTTCTCTTAATTGGTGAAATGGGTCCATTTACATTGATGGTTATAATTGAAATGTGTTGACTTATTTTTGTCATGATATTTATCTGGTGTTGTTTACTCCTTTGTATCTGTGTTTAATTGTCTGTCCTGTTTAGTGGGTTCCTTCCATTCTCATTCGTGGAGTTCTGGTCATTGTGATTTCTCTCTAGAATATCTTTCAGCAGCCTCTATAGGAATAGCTTTGTCATCATAAAATTCTTTAGTTGTTCTTTGTCATGGAAGTATTTCACTTCTCCATCAAACTTGAAAGAGAGTTTTGCAGGATATAATAATCTGGAGTGGAATTTGTTTTCATGTAGGACTTGAAGAACTCTGCTCCATGCTCTCCTTGCCTTCATGATTTGTGTAGAGAAGTTGGCTGTTATTCTCATGTTTTTTCCTTTGAATGTGATTTGCTTCTTCTCTCTAGCAGGCTTCAGTATATTATTTCTGTGTGGATTTCTGGAATCTTGACTATTATATGCCTCAGTGTGTTTTTACTTGGGTTGAAAGTATTTGGTGTTCTGCATGCTTCGGTTACCTGAATGTTGGATTGTTTCCTCATATTTGGGGAGTTTGTTGCGATTACTTCTCCCCAGATTCTTTTCATGTTATTTGTATTCAGACTCCTTCATTCTTATTGATAACAATTAATCTCACATTGTTCATCCTGATGTCATCTTGAAGGTGATGGATTACTTTTTCCTGCATCCTCATTGTTTGTAACAGATCCTTTCTCACCTTTTCACTAGCTGCACCAGCATCTTCAAGATCTGAAACTCTGTCTTTGCTTTCACTCACATGGTTTCATAGACTCTTGATTGATATTTTTATTTCTTCCATATCTCTTTGACTCTGTTTCATGCATTCTGTTTCTTTTCTGTATTGCTCATTCAAGTTATCTGTCATATTTCTGACCTCCTCTATTTTTTCATCCATGATTTTTTAGAGGTAGTTATTAATTCTTTTTCTGCAGTGTTTCTTCCAAGTTGGGTTTCCTCTGTATATTTCTGGACTTGTTTTGTATATCAGATGCTATGATTTCAAAGAATTCCTTTTTTTCAAAGAATTTTCAGAAATTATTTCTGCTTTGAGTTCCTCTTTATGATTATGCTGCTGTTTCTTTGCTTCGGATGCTGTTAATTCATACATTTCATCTGGAATAGTGCTCTCTGCACTTGTTCTGGTTGAGCATCAGTTTTCCCTCTGATGTTTCTGCATTTGATTCTTTATTTCAGATGCTATGTATTCTGATATTTCTTTTGTTTTATTTCAGGAATTAATTCTTTTCTGAGTTCCTCTATACCTTTCTGGTGTTGTTCCTTTGTTTCCATATCTGTTAATTCATTCATTTGAGCTGAGCTAGTGTCCTCTCCACATACTGGTGGACTCGAGGCCTGAGATTGCATTTTTCTCCTTGTCTTTGTCCTTTTGTATAGCACTGACCTCTGAGGCTCTCACTCACAGGCTGAGCTGTGCTGAAACTTGGGCCATGGGCTTGGACGTGGGACCACTGGGAACTGCTAAGTTATATTTTAAATAGAAAGAAAATAAAGCATACAGGGATTTAATGCCTAAATATGCACCTCACATGTACATGAAATTGTGATTTCACTCAGAAATATTTTACCTAAGACTCTTTTTTAACAACTTTCTTCAGTTCTTCTCTAGAATTCCTATTCCCTGCTTTAGTGAGCTATATTTTCAAATATATGAAGTCAAGAATATCACAATTTAATTAGTATCTGGAACTTCATAATCATTGCTGTAAGCATATGAGTATTTTCATGAATAAATAGATCTGAGAAATTGAGTCCCTGATCAGAATATGTTATAATTGCTATAACATTAGAAAACCATCTGACATTGAAAATAAATCCTCAGCCCTTTATTTATTGGGTAGTTATTGATTTTATATATTTAGTATGTCCATAAATAATAAGTAATTGTTCATGTTATGGGTATTAAACTAAAATAATAATATACAAAATAAATAATATTTAAGTTTGTTGCTACATTGTTTTATGAGAAAGAGCAAAAAGCTCATAAATAAACAAATTTTTCTCCTTGGAATACATAAGCATTGCACATTTCCAACTTCTATTAATTTTCCTATTATTTAGTAGAAATACCATTTTCTCCATGATATTCATGGCTAAAAACACCCTTGCTTTTGCCTATCAAAATCGCTTGCCGTAGAGTCTCATGAACTCTGTGTGCTGCTTTATGACATAAGATGATAATAATTTACGTTTCTGTGATCCGTGCTTTCTTCTCCAGCTGATACCGGCATCAGGGAAGCGGGAACCTGATCCTCATTGTGGCCGTTTTCTGAGTCCCCTTTTAATGCGACAGGGTTAAGTTTGCAAAAACGGAATAATTGACAGTATTGCTAAGACAGAGCAAAGTTCATGAACATAATAAAACACCAAACAACTCCCTTCCTTAAGGAGACAGCAAAGAAAAAGAAACAGGAACAGGACCAGAGAACTAGAAAAAGATACAGATTGGACTGTCGTCAATTAGAAGAAAGCACTGGGTTCATCAAGGAGTAGTTCAAGTTTCACAAAATTTTGCAGAGATTGTGCTCAGTAGATTGCATTAAAACTTACATTTTCCTTTATATAATATTTGCTACCCATGAAATATTTACCTTCATAGGGCCAGGAGATGGCTCAGTGGAATAAGTGTTTCCCTGGCAAGGGCAAGAGCCTGATTCAGTCCCCAGTTCCGCCAAAAAATTACCTTCATCCTTGGGTTTGTGGCAATGCTTAATAGCTCTTACTTTAATCTATCACTTTTTCTTTTTATTTGATAATGTTAAGCTTCATGGATTCCTACAAAACTGAAGTAATTTGTCTTTATTACATACTTATAAGGTAATAAGATAACTTCAGTATAACAAAAGAAATAGGGGCTAGGCAGATGGATCAGTCAAGCAAGTGCTTCTCTGGCAAGGGCAAGGGCCTGAGTTCAATCCCTGGTTCTGCCAAAAAAAAAAGAAAGAGATAGAAACATATATTGATCAGTGGATAGTGCAATATCAACACCTTAACATTTTGATGATCTTTTCAATTCATAAATATCACTATGGTTTGAGTAACATATTCATGTTTTTACTTATTGTTCTTTTATTATAATTTATGTGTTATACATATTTATAAGTGGTAAATACATCTATTAAGTTTTCATTTTTAACGAATTTAATGGGGCTTTTCAGTACTTAATTTTTATTTAAAATCTTCATATTTCTTTATAGAGCAAGTCTTACTCTCTTTTATTTATATTAATGAGAAAAAAAGATAAAATAGAAATGAAACAGTTTGAAAATAGGTTAGTAGGAGAGTTATAATGATTAATACACTGTATATTGTTGTCTTTGTATTAGTTCTTCAGAGGACAAGATGAAGACATGATATTTTGTCTAAACAGTATTAGGACAAACAGTTCTTCTCAATGAACTAAGAGAAAGTAGCTGCATAACTATTATAACTATATATATATATATATATATATATATATATATATATATATAGTATGCATAGTAAAAGTAGTTATATTTAACTTAATTGGCTGAAATAACCTAAGCACAACTCTTATGCTTATCTTTTTTTATTTTGGCAGAACAGTGTTTGAACTCAGGCCCTTGTGCTTGCCAGAGAAGCGCTTATTCCACTTAGCCATCTCTCTGGACCCTTCTTATGCTTGTCTTATGTGATATTACAGCTAACTTATTACACTTTGAATTCTTTGGTTCATAAATAAAGGGAAACTACATACAGTGCTAAATTTCTTAGTCTGTAGCTTTTTTACTTTTTTTTTTCTTTTAAATACAAGGTCATTCATTATTATTCTCCTAATTTGTGCCTGGCTTTTGTTAAACATTCTCAAGAACTTTGATTTCTCCAACTTTTGTTAAATTCATAACATTGAGCTTTGAACTGTTCATGTATAGTTATAAATCTAGTTGTTTATATATATTATTATTATATTATTTTTAAATGTACATTACAGGACAGCTACATTACAAATAATGCCATTAGTCTCCTCTTTCCAAATCATCCCAGTAAAATCCACTTATGAAGTGAATTATTCCTGATATTTTCTCCATGAGTATTGTATAGATTTTAGTAAATGTTTGGGTATGATATGAATGAAATTTGCCTATGCTTCTCATATCTGTAATAACAGCAAACTTACAGTGAAAAATTAGCCTGTCTGATTAGACTTGTTCTAATAGTGTTTGCATAATTTTTTTACTATTAAATCTTACCCTAGGTTTTATTTGTGAGTTCTTCTATTTATACTTCTTCTTTTAGATTTTTCATGGTAAATATTATGTTTGCAACTTCACCATAGATATGCTTTTAATATTATGAAAACAAGAGTAAGATGCATATGCACTGCAATAGACTGAACATTCATGTCATCTAAATTTCATGTTGGAATTCAACATCCTAATATTATGATACTAGAATGTAAGAATTTTAAAAGCATTTGGGACTTGAAAGTGGAGACCAAATGAATAGGAAGAGTGCCCTTACCGAAGAAAGCTTTCTACACTTCTTTCTCTTTGGAGCGAACACAATAAAATCCAATCTGTAACTCAAAACAGTACCACTAGAAGTCATCCCTATTGATACAAGGGAATGAAACTCCCAATCTGAAAAATACCTAGGTCCAGTTCCTGTTCTCTAAAACTGAAGAATGAATTTTAGGAACAATGGATGTTAAAAGCAGAATATATATTTTTGGGGAAAGAAAGCTTCTGTCTAAGAGAGGGACAGAAAGGGATGTGAATGGGATTCAAGGAACCTACCTTTTCTAGGGATTTTATACAGCAAAACCAGGAGATGAAGTGGGTCTAACGTGCAAAACATGGGAACTCACTCAGGAAGTGGGACAAAACTATGGTCACCAAATAAGACATATGCACAAATGCTCAGGTAAAATTGATTAGATCAGGATCAATGAAGAAGCAAGTCATGTAGCAAGTGGACATGAGTACCGAAAAAGGGCTCTTCCTGTGGGGCGTGAGTAGTGACTCTTTCTGGCTTCTTCAAGGGGCCTGAGACCTATTTAGAATATCAATCCTTAGGGAAGTATGTGGCTGCATTTGTTTACTCTTTGAGTGCCTGACCCTATGACACTGCCTATAAGTTTCTATCTTATTCTGCTGTCTAAGGAGTTACATTGCATATTGTTACCATCAAAGTAGTTGTTTGGATATAAGCTTGCAAAATTGATCAAACAAGCAGTCACTGTTCTTTTCAATAAACTAATAGAAATTAGTAATACATTAACTTTGTTCATATATGCATTAATTTATCTATGAATATATGAATATATATATATATATATATATATATATATATATATATATATGTAAGAATTTTAAAAGCACTTGGGACTTGAAAGTGGAGACCAAATGAATAGGATTAGTACCCTTACCAAAGAAAGCTTTCTAGACTTCTTTCTCTTTGAATGGGACACAAT
>PVKA01011571.1:0-60537 GCA_004027165.1 Ctenomys sociabilis | reverse complement strand
AAAAAAAAAAAAAAAAAAAAAAAAACAATTGTAGTTTTAGCTTTGTCTAGTAGTCATATACATTGATCTGAATAAGCTGGGGAAGGTGGGGCTATGGAGAGATGTAGATGGGTATTGCTATAGAGTAGACACACAGGTCCACATCTTTGAATTCAATTGATGGAATTTGGACAAGATTTGTAGAGAGTAACACAACTACAGTGGAGCCATGGCCTTTCCAAATAAGATACCGTGCTGTTACCAGTTCCACGGCTGAGTGGTATGCGGGTTTGACTCTCATTCTTCTATGGCTAGTGGTTGAAAAGAGCCACAAAGAATAGGTTATTCTGCCACCCATATGTAATCTCAGCACTCTAGGAGGCCGCAGCAGGAAGATTCAGTCACAGGCCTTCCTGCTTCAGCCTCCTAAAAACAGGAGTGACTTAGAGAGGTCCCCCTGCAAAACACAAAATGAAAATGGAGTTGGGATTGGAGCTCAGTGCCAAGGCTCTTGCTTCAATCCTTTTTCCCTCCTGAGGGAAAAAGTGCCAATGGAGATTGCCCTCATCAAGAAGGGCTACATGAAGAGTAGGGTGAGCAACAATGTGCTCCACCACCTAAATGATTCTGAGATGTGGGTCTTTTCACTGATGAGTATGTTGATTGGAACTGGAAGAGACAATCCCAGAGGTACTCACTAAGTTATCACTACTGTAAGATATCAACCAGGCCTTTACCACTTTAAAATAACCTGGTCAAAACAAAATATACATGTGACTCTTTGGCCTGATATGTTCTATTTGAAAAATGCCAATTTGGACTCAATGACTTAAGAGATTAGATTTGGAAATACTTCTCCTATCTTATGTAAGCTGAAGAATAGAAGAGCTTTACATTGGAAAGTGATAAACCTTTGGGAAAAAATTTCAAGCTATTCTAGCTGAACTCTCAGCTCAACATAGTCTTCAATTCACTGAAATCTTAAATTCCTGAGTGTAGTCCCTGACATTTTGACTAAGCAGGAAATGAATGGTGCCTCTTGTAACTATTCAGCACCATTGTCTACTATTCAGTCAAAAAGATGAAGCCAGAACTCAAGCTCCTTTTCATAACTTGCTAGTATTCTCTTTGATGGAGTGTTTGAATTCTTGGGTCTTTTCTTGAATCTTGTTTTATATTAAACTTGAAGAATCACAGAAAAGCAGATTAAAGACATACTAAATTGTGTGGACTACTCATGCAGTCAGGGGACAGAGCCCAGAATAAAGATGTTGATGAGGGTTTGTACCTACTTGAATGCCAGCTTTGTTACCTGAGCCATTGTCCTATAAACTATGGAACTAGATCCATCATTAAACACTAGGATTTAAATAAAGATGTCTGTAATTGATACAGGGGCAAGCATCCCAAATCGTGCAGGAGAAGCCTGCCAAAAATTAGCCAACTCCATGCCAAGTACCCTTGCAAGGAAGTTTGACCACTCAATGTGTCATATCCTGGGAAAGACCATCTCTTCTTAGCTATTCCTCGGACTTCACAAGGGTTAAAGCTACTCTTAATTCAACCATCTGATTTTTTTTTTTTTTTTTGGGGTTGGATTATCATGGTCCTGCTTCATAGGGATTACCATTACTTAATCAAGTGCAGTGAGCCTTGAGTAATCCATATCGGGCAAAGTCAGGGACATAAAAGGGTATAAGTTTTATGAAAATGTCCATGCTCTTCTTGTACCTGAACATTCCCAATGTCAGTTCTATATGTGAGAAAGGCAGGCTTGGAAACAATACTAAAATCACAGTTATTAGAAAAAGGTCTAATTATATTTTCATGATCCTAAGAAAATTACACAAAGCAACTTGAGAAAGAAGCATCTCAGAAATAGAGAAGTACCTGAGTAGAAGGAAGAGACATTATTTTAGTAGACAAAAATTACATGTGCCACGGAGAGCTGGCACATCTACTTAATACATCTTAATTCTTTTTAATCCCTTATCCATCCTCTCCTTCTTGTTCCTTCCAACTTTTGATTCACCTCTTATTTGCAAAACTTCTATATTTGTTATTTTCCCTCAAATTCTGTGTTCCTATCCCTCCACTTACTGTCATCTGTTATTCTCTCATCCATTTGAAAAAATTTCCCTTTCTATTAATCTTGTACCTCTCTCTCTGTTCTCTGTCTCTGTCTCTCTCTCTTCCTCTCTTTTCACACTCTCTCCAACCTCCACATAAATATGTGAATTCGTACATAAGAGAAACTATGCAAAATTTAAGCTTAGAGTTGAGTTATTTAAATTAATATTATGGTCTGAAGATGTATCCATTTACCTATGAATGCCTCAAGTTTATCTTTATTACAGAGCAGTACGTTTATGATAACAACCTCTGAAAATTTCTCTAGGAATTTTTCTTATGATGTGAGGCATCTTGTGTAGCATTCTAAATCTACTGAAAAGTCTGTGGTTTGAAAAGGGTTTGGACAGAAGGCCTGGGTATTTCATACTCTACAATATTCTTGGCAGGATTGTGAAAGATAAATAAATCCTAAGCCTTTGGAATAGTTTTCTAATAAAAGGTTTCTCTTCTCTTTACTTTTTTTTGTGATCACGTATGTTTACCTAACAGAGTGATTTCTGGGGAAGAGCTTTTTTCTCTTAGGACCTGGTGTCTGAGAGGCTGAGGTTTATCACATGGCACCACATGCCTCTGTGACTGAACTCCAGTAAAATCCCTCAGCACCAAAGCTTAAACAAACTTCTCTGGTTGGCAACACTTTATACATTTTGTCTGACAAAGTTAAACTCATTTTCCTGAAACCCTATTAGGAAAGGAAATCTAAAACTCTGCTCGTTTCTCCTGCATTTGCCTTATGTGTGTTTTCCCATTGATGACTTTCATTGGTATTTCACCATCATAAGTAACAACTTTGAGTGCAACCATCTTTCTGTTCAGCCTCAGGGATGTGGGGCTGCCCTAATAGTCTACCATGTCCTGCAATCAAATACTTGAGGCAGTCAATTAATAATGCCAAATGAGAAGCTCCAGTGTGTGGCAAGCTGACTCTATTTGGGCCTTTGGTGTGGCAGCATATCATGGAGGGAGTATGGGAAAGAGGAATCTACTGATTTCATGGCCATGAGGCAAACAGACAGTGAGGAAAGGGCCCAGGTCCCACAATCCCCCTCAAGAGCATACCCCCAAACATTAGTTCCTCCCCCTCAAAGGTTCCTCCATGTCCCAACTGTGCCATCCCAGGAGCCAAGTTTTGACACACAGGACTTGGGAAATATTCATATATCAACCCCTAGATGGGTTGATGTTTGATTGAGTGGTTATTCATTTTACATACTAACTCATTTGGAGGGATTAGGGACTAGCCTCATGTTTGTGTCATTATAGAAAATGATTTCAATACCTACCCTTATGCCACCACTTGATCATTTGGTGGGTCAGAGGCATCACTTGAATTTTGATGTAGTAAAGTGTTGAGTGAAGAAAAGTATTGAGTAAAGTCCCTCAAAGAGCCCTGCCAAGCATCAATTTAATCCAATTATTTGAGTTAACTGTGAATCCTATGGCTTACCAGTTGTCTAAGTGTAAGCGTTGGGAATAATGTCAACTTTTGAATCCTGATTGGTGTAGGTCACAGCAGGAGGGGCCCCAACATTGTGAAAAGCACTTTCTTGCCACGGGCATGGTGAAAGCCATCCATGACTTCCCATCTTCCCCAAAACATAATAACATTCGTGGTAGGAGGCTTCAGTCAAATCCATGAAATGAGTAAAGACACAATAGAATGTGCAGCTCCTGGGCAGTATCCTTGTTGTCCTATAACTGAAAACTGCAGCCAAACTGCAGCCCCAAGCCCACCTGTGTATCGTTAATTGCCAGCTCTTCAGTTAGACACAAATACTGAGCATTGGGTTTTCAATAAAAAATCCAAAAATTAAAAAGAACTCTCTTACATTAATATCCTTTGTCTTAAAAGGAAAGACACAGTGAGGATTTGTCATAGCTTTGCCTTCACTTTCCTATGGCTACTACGGCCCAGTGGGTATTTTTACAGATGAATAAAAAAGAGGTACAAAATGTGTTCTTGATTTTAGCTAAAATTAACTATGTTACCAGCTGAATCCTGGAAATAATTCTACTATAATTTCAGTTGATACAGGGCCTCTGAAATAATGGTAACTCTTATCCTGTTAGATGTCTGATATGCTGAGCTCATGTTCCCCAAAACTAGAGAATGAATTCGAAGGAACAATAAAGGTTAAGAGTTGAAAATTTTATTGAAGGAGAGACAGCTCCTGACAGAAATAGAAGGAAACCCAGAAAGTGGGTTTCCAACAGACCTACTTCTCAAAGGGAGTGTTACAGAGCAAAATCTTGAAGTGGGTACAATATCACAAGGTTGGTATAATTCACAATACTACAATTCCCCAGTAATAATACAAGTATAGCTGCTTAGGTATATTGATGCAGTGGGGAAGCAGGTCATATAGCAAGTGGACATGGGAAAAACAAGAACTTTTTTAGGTAGCAGTGAGTCATGAGGTCCTGGCCACTGACCCAGGTGACTGATACCTATCTAGCCTTCTTTTGGACCAGGTAATATTTCTTGCAGTATAATGGGAAATATGTAAATATAACCCTTCCTTCACTATCATGAGGCCTGGCCCTCAGTGTGTGCACCTGTGGCCAGAGCTGTAGTGTGCTTTTATTTTCTGCACTGAAGGTCAAGTCCTCTCTGACTGCCTATAACATTTCTGGGTAACTTGGCTGCCTACAATGCACTCACTGAGCAAGGTGTTGAAATAGACTCTTCACATTCGGGAATATAACTTTCTCTTCCTTGACTGATTCCTTGGGTCAGGGCAATGTCAAGGTTTAAGATGAAAATACCTGGAATTTGAATATGAGCCATGGTACTTTTTTGTGTGTGCTTATGTGGCCTTTCGGGGTTCTTAGGCTGTGGCCAATGATCCCAAAACTAGTTCTTCTAATTATCATCTGTGATTATAAACATCACTAATTATTGTATGAATGACACTGAACAGAAATGGTAACAGCTTCCACTAAGCAGATGAATCAGAGGAGTCAGGAAAATGATACAGCCATGCAGATCCTCATCAAAGGTGAGGTTAGATATGAAAGATGCTTA
Organism: Ctenomys sociabilis; assembly: GCA_004027165.1. Taxonomy (NCBI): domain Eukaryota; kingdom Metazoa; phylum Chordata; class Mammalia; order Rodentia; family Ctenomyidae; genus Ctenomys; species Ctenomys sociabilis. Next base: position 55,400 of record PVKA01011571.1, on the reverse strand, counting down.
TTATTATTATCATTATCATTATTATTATTGTTATTATTGTTTGGGGGGATTGAACTCAGGGCCTTTTGATTGTGAGGCAAACACTCTACAAATGAGCTACATCCCACCACAGGATGGATGCAATGAAGAGACAGTTCTAAGTGCTTTTCTTTCCCAGATACTGAACACGTTTTGTTCTGGACTACCTTTATAATAATATTGGAAGGGAACTATTTGGCTGTTGAAATAAAGGAAAATGTGTTCAGGGGTGGTATAAAGGTTTTCCCTGAGGGCATGAATGAATATGAATTCATCCAAGTCATTCAGGAGGGAGAAGAAGAAAAAAAGCAAACCCACTGATTCCTGCACTGTGTCACCCTGTGAGCTGGATGAATCTTGACCTGGGAGTCCTGGTCTACCATCAACATCATTGACATCAGACTGGTTTGTTAGGCTGTGAAAAATATAAAATAAAATATTAAATCCTTCATAGCAATCACAACCATAGTAGGGCTCATTTTGCTTAGGAATTATTCAAAATACATAGTCATCATAAACAAACAGAAAAAAAGCACCATTTTTTTTTATGAAAGAAAGAAAGGTCCTGTCTGACAGAGGGACAGGAGGGAGGCCCAAGCAGGTTGTCCCCCAAACCAGGCTTTAAATAGCTCCAGAAAATTGTTTTGTCCAATTTGAGAGAGACTAGGCTTTGGAATCAATCACTGAAAAGGAAAATCCTGCTTCCAGCTTTTAAAATCACAGCCCTGCTCAGGACACATGTGCATTCTTACTCCACACCTGGCCTGATGAAATCTATTGATGTGTTGCTCCCTTTGCCACTTCTTAAAGACTTAGAGGACCAACTGAAGGATGAATACATGAGAAGAAAATAAATGCAAATATTTTGTACTGCCAACTCAAATACTAGCATATACTTAAAAAAGAAATTCTAAGTACTTTAAGGGAATGGAGAGTGCAAAAAGTATTAGATCCTTCTTGTAAAATGGACAATTGCTAAACTTTTAGAGTACATTCTTCTTCACTAGTGCTAAAAGCAGATTTCAGAAAATAGAATGTATGCATTTTTATTCCACATAGAAGTATCTTGAAAGTGTCTATGATTAATATATTTTTAAGAAAAAAATATATATTACAAATCATCATCACAAATCATAAAGATTGGCTTGTTGTTATTGTTTTGTTTTGATTTACCATTTGAGAACATAATAGAATAACCATATAGGCTGTTTCTAGCCTAACTTTCTGGACAGTGTGTGCTTTGATTACAACCGACCAATCAACCACACAAACAAACAAAAAACTATCTGGCTAAAACTTAAATGCAATTAAAGTCCAAGTCTCTACAGAGAGAAAAATGGGGTAAAATAATACTTAGACAGCCTGGAAAAAAAAAAGCAGTGCTGTGTCAAAAAAAAAAAAAAAAAACATTAATTATAGTAATTATCTATGATTGGAACTCTTAAAACAACTGCAGCGAAACAAGTGGCTATACTTAAACACACTCATTTCACATTTCAATCAATCACTTAAATATATCTATTGTTAAGGAATTAGTTGAAAGTCATTAAGAAAGTAACTTTCAAAAAACCAACTCTGGCATTGGTATGACAGAGACAAAATTGAAGGATTAATACCGTAAAATGTGTCCAAATATTATGATTTCCACCATTATATATAAATTTGAATAAGAATGAAAAAACCAGTTAATAATTAGTTCTAAGTACTTCTTTATTTAGCTATTTAGAGCATAGATTCTATTACCCAATTAAAATCTGCAATAGCACAATGAATTCTTAATCAACAGAAATAAAGATCATTTATTCATTCGAAAAACATTTTGTCAAGTTTCTAACAAATGCCTAGCATGAATTATGGAGAAACTATGACAATACTTCCCCTTCTAATGATCTACTGGAATTATTTTATCTCAAAATTTGAAATTACTTCAAACCTGGGAATATATTTTATTGAAAATATTGAAAAGAGGGCAGGTCACATCGCTCAGTGGATTAAAGAGCTTGTGAACAGATGTCTCAGTGGGAGTGCTGGCCCCATCCTCTGGGTGAGCTGAGATGGTGATTGAGACTGGGCGTGGTTATGCTTGCCTATAATCCCAGCTTTTGGGAGACTGGAAACAGGTGGATCACTGTGAGTCTGACCTAGCACTGAGACACTGGACACCCTGTGGACCCTTCCCTGAAATACAGAAATAAAAGGAAAAATATCATGTGTAGTTTATTTTATGATACCACAAAATAATTGAAAATAAATAAAATAATTCCAAATATGTTATTACATAAAACAATAAATATATGCACACTCAATTCATGAGTACATTAAGTAGAAGACATAATATTGTACATGATTATTGGGCCTACAGGCAACTTTTACTTTATTCTTTTTCATTAAGATTATTTTATAATCTTTTAAAAAATTATCTTAAACATTTATTTAGTTCTTTATACATTCTGAATAGAAGTAACTGTCTTAATATTTTTTTCCCAATGTGTTCGGTTTCTACCCCCAAAATTCAAAGATTCAATCAAAAATGGGCATCTGATATGAGTATATACTTCTCAGAGGAAAAAATACAAATGGCAAATAAATATATATGAAAAAATGTCATACAACACTGCTCATTCAAGAAATACAAATAAAAGTAGCACTGAGATTTGATCTCATGCTGTAAAGCATGGCTATCATACAGAAACCAACTAATAATGTGCACTGGAAAGGCTGTGAGGAAGAAGGACATGTTCTTCACTATTGGAGGGAGTGTAGACTGGTGTAGCCTCTATGGGCATCCGAGTGGAGGTTCCTCAAATAATTAGGATTAGAAGTCCCATTTGATCCTTGTGTTCACCTTCTGGATATTTTTCCAGAAGAAGTGAAAACATCATACCACAAGGATAAATGTGTACCAATGGTTACAATAGCAGTATTTGTCATAGTTAAATCTTGAAAACAACCCAAATGCCTGTCAACTGAGGAATAGATAAAAACAAAGTATGGTGTTTTTATACAATGATGTACTACTCATCTGTAAAGGAAGATCAACTTGAGCCTTTTATAGTTAAATGAGTGCAACTAGAGGCTACCCACATAAGTGAAATAAATCATACACATGTGTGCAAATAATTTGGTCTCCCTCATCTAAGAACCTGAAAGGGGAAATAAAATCTGAAAGATATAATACATAGAGAAAAAAGGAAAGAAACTGCACAAAAAGAGTACATAACTGATTGGGATGAGGGAAAGGAGGAAAGAAGTGAAGGGGGAAAATCATGTGTGTATGATTTTTAGGACAGCTAAGATGATTTTACTATTAATTTCTAGAAGGTTTTTTCTTGTGGAACCGGATTGAACTCAGGCTTGCACTTGCTAGGGAAGCACTTATTCCACTGAGTCATTTTCCCTGCCCAAAGGCTTATAATTTTTTATTTGTCTAATTTTACATGCTCATATCTGTAATGTGAGCAAGCACATTGAAGACAGCGATGTACATAACACAACCAATGTTGAAAACTTATCATCTTGGATTTCATTGGAACAGGTATATAATTTGTAATGTCTTTTCTATTTATTTTCTATTTTCTTTAAAATAAAAAATAAATAATTTACTTACAGAAGAATATGTCAGATCTGGCCAGATAGCTCAGCAGATTAAAGCGATTGCTTAGGCAAACACAGGGATCAGGCTTCAATCTGCCTATAGTGTTTGGGAGACTGAAAACAGGAGTCCAATCTATGTAGTGAGATCCTGTAGTCCCTACTAAATGCATTAAAAAGAATAAATCTATATGTTACATATCACCGCCTTAGTTTATTTTGTTTAATAAAGTAACTGATGTTAATAGTTAAGTATAATTAAGACGGAAAGACTCAAATCAGTTGGGCTTTTGTCAAAATCCACTGTTAATTACTTCTTTCATTCTTATTTTCTTTTATTTATAGTTCTATGGAATTTTGTGAATAAACACTGCAATCATCTCGGTCCCCAAGAAAACAGTATTGTTTTTAAGGTAACTAAGATCATAGTGTCAGGATGTTTTTCAATTATATCTTGAGGAAGAATCAGGCAATCCCAATGGGATGATAGTCTCTTAAATAAATTAGCCCAGTGGTTTTGGGCTGAAGAATGCCTCATTGTAATAGTAGACTTGATGTGCGTGATCACGCACACAGTTGCTCCAAACCACGCCCCAATGTGCTGTCAAAAATCCATCTTCTGTGTCTCCTGTTGACTTTTAATTGCACACAGTTCTCAGAGTTTTCAGCCTTAAATTTGTGGTTCTTTACAGTTCCATCCCGTTATCCTGAACAGTAAATGAAACTATAAATAACAAGAACACTGAAGCCCTTCTTCATTGCAGCAAAACCTGTAATGGTGTTTTACTTCGTTAAATGGAAGAATATATGTAAAATATCTATCCTATCAACTATTTATCCAAATATTAGTTAATGCAAAATGGTTCTTTCTTTCAAAGGTAAGAGAAAGTTTACAAGTCTTTTGTACCTATGCTTATCGAACGTATTTATCACTGTATCATGATTGGAGGCCTAAAATATGTTTTTCTTGATAGACTTGTTTGCTCATTGAGAAATCTATTTACTGAGAAGTGACTGTAATAATGGAATAAACAATATCACCAGCATTACTGCTGCCCAAAAATCACTCTCATATTAAACCTTTGTTTGAGTAATTTATAAGGGAAAAATATATGTACATGAGTGTAATATTTACATAATAATCACAAAGAGAGAAAAAAAACAGAAATGATGGTGCAATTCAAAGTAGAATAGAAACGAAGAACGGTTCACTGAGAAACTCACATTTCGAGGTAGCTGAAGGAAGCTCTAGCAATGCCGAGCTGGCCTAGATGGCGGCTTTGCATTAGAGGGGTGATGGAGAGTAGAGCTGATTCGGTCAGCTGGGGGAAGACGCAGAGGAGGGCGATCAGGAGAGTAACAAAGCAAGGGTCAGGGAGATGGCTCAGTAGAATAAGTGCTTCCCTAGCAAGCCCAAGGAGAGTAACAAAGCAGTGCGCTTCAGCTGGAAGCTCTGGGGGCGCAGAGGGACGAGGCTCACCCTGAGAGATACAGAAGACCACTGCAGAGCTGTAGGCAGAAGAGGACCACTCACCCATCCGGGCTCCATCAGCTCCTTTCTGTCACCTGACAAACCATGAGAGCGCACACCATGCACGCGGGGTGAGGAGAGACACAATGACAGCTCAGACTGGGATGGTGACGCTACGCAAAGGGAATCAGCTCACTTGGGGTATATTTTGCAAGATGGAAACTTTTGCAACTGTAGAGAGAAATCCAAAAACCAGTAGACCGGTTCACTGCTTTGCTTGCTGTGCAGAAGTAGAAGTGAGGAAAAGCAGTAAATTAGGGATATTTTTTAAACCAACACTTTTAAACACAACTGTGAAATGAATAGAAATATGTAAGTTCTCCCACCATGCCTCATGCATCATGTTGGGACAAGCAGTCAAAATCCCTAAATCAATAACTGCTTTGATTATACTATTCCTGAGAAACAATGTATAAAAACATATTCCAGTGCAATTTCTATATAATCTGTTCCTCCGGTCCCATCAAGTGTGACAGTGTATTATTATTGACAGAAAACATCAATATGGAGATGTTAGACACTGGGAGGAAAGCGTTTTGGGGGCTGGATTTGTCTTCGTAATAACAGCATTGATTTGTATTTCAGCTTCCCAGTTCTCAGCCGCTCACAGCTAATTTGCCCCTATCTACACTGGTATGAACAGTAATATGGTGAATGTCAGATGGGATCTGCAATTTACAGAGACAGCTCTGCAGCCTAATGATTTTTGTCAATGGTGAATTAATTATTAATCTGATTTGTCCTTATTTGTTCAGAGTTCTACAAATGTTAGCAAATCAGAGTGTGCTCAAATTTTTAGTAAAATTGGTGCGGTAATAAGCAGTCACTTTTTGGCTTGCTTTCTCTTCTCTTGTCTGGTAAGTAAACTATTCTGGTGATTTTAAGGAGTAGGGGTTGGCATTTATTCATTTTTGCAGTTATTTACTCTAAATGCATTGTCTGCAGTGATTTTCATGACTCAGCCCTCTTTGTGACTTTTGCCATCTTTAAATAACATACAGGCTTTCATACAACTCTTGGGCCACCCAATCATGATAGAGCTGAGGAAAAAGGATGGGGTGTTGGAAATCGCATGTAATCTACTGATAGCTACAAATACGTTATGTTGAGGAGCCTTGAGTTATTCAACTATGTGATTGATTAAAAGTACCTGTTCACCAAGACTTTCCCTGATCTAACTTTAACTGGACTCCTCTGGTGATCTGTAGAGGTTGGTCTTTTTCTTTGCAGAATCCAATTGGAGTCAGTTGATCAAACATCTTGCCTTTTCATCAATAGATTACATTTCTCCCCTCAGTCTCTGAACTCTGGGTCTTCCTATCCTGGTTTTCTTCAGCAAGAATTCCATTGTCAGTCTAGCATTACCTCTTGGAATTTTCGACCAACTGACTACCTTGCCCATACTCCAAGCCTTTCTTATTTTTTTTTCTGTCTTTTTGAGACAGGGTCTCACTATGTAGTTCAGGCTGGCCTTAAGCTCACTTTGTAGCTCAGGCTGGTCTTGAACTCGCAACAGTCCTCCTGCCTCAGCCTCCCGAGTGCTGGGATTACAGGCATGCGACACCACGCCCAGCTTCCAAGCCTTTCTTGAAAGTCCTTTCTCTGTCCTTTTAGGAGTTAAATACCAACACAATCCTTCTCTCTTACTGCAAAATACCTTTGTGATGATCCTTATACCTGTTTGATACAAGCATTCTATTGCCAGCATGAGCTCAGAGCCACAGAACCTGCCTGGCAAGCATAAGGCCCAGAGTTCAGTTCTCTCTATGCCAGAACTCCCAAAATAGCCCCATGTAAAATATATAATGGGCGCTATGAATAATGTTTTTCCTTTAACATTAATTCAAAGGCTTATAATTAGCACTTACAGGGTAATGTGTATAAGCAACATCTTCTTATATTCTTTTATCTGCTTTCTTCCTGTTACTGTTTGGTGCAGGAATCTGGGACAGTGTCTGACAGAAGTTACCTTCTCTTAAAGAGGATGGAGGCTTTGGGTGTCTATTTACACACAGTGCATTGACTATTTGGACTAGAAAGCCTGGGATGTAGTCAAAACACTAACTGAATTGTAGAAAATCAGCATAATTCATTAATTGCTATATAAACAATGTTAAAAATTACTGTCACCTTTTTCACATATTGCTTATTCAATATGCGTAAAAATTTTAAAGGAAACTGTGCCTTAAAATAACTTGCATGCTCTAGTCAAAAGCTCAAGATTCTTATATACTACCATTTCAGTGTGCTTCAGTTTCTTAAGATACATTGGTTAAATTTAAAAGCAAGTAGAATTATAAAAGCGTAAAAGGACCATGTGCAATTCTAGCTGAGCATAAACAGGAACTGGGCTCATAAAGGTACAATATCACTAGGATTCCCAACTCATGCAACTGAGTAGAAGCAGAAAATTAGACACCTGGCAACTACAAGTGTTTTGGTTTTATGTGTTTAGATATATTGGCCAAGATTCTGTGATGACTGCCAAATTACTACCTTAATGTAGAAGCAAAACAAATAAATGAGGTTTTTACCACCTAGAAAATTATGTTCAACTTTTGCTTTAAAGTTGTCTTCAGTAAGAAAAAGATGAGAGAGACAGAGAATTTTTCCTTTTATTTGTTGAGAACATGGGCTGCAGTGTCTCACTACACAGAGGGGACTCATAGTGATCCTTCCTATGTTTCAGACTCCCAAGCACTGAGATTACAGGCATGGGCCACCACTCTAGGTCTCATACACAGTCTCAGCATGATCCAGAGCAGGCTGGAGATTGCACCCCAGGCCCCTGAGTCTGCAAAAATAGGTGCTTTAATCTGCTGAGTTCTCTGGCCAGCCCGAGAATATCTTCCTTTCCAGAATTATTATCCATTAATTTTGTAGCGATGAGTACTTGAAGTATAACTGAATGGCCAGTGGGTTGATGCAGTTATTTTTTTTCCCTAATGGAAACAAGTAAAAGTAAAATTTCTGCTATTTTTTAATTTTCAGCTTATTGACAGAGTGATTTTTTTGTACCTTTTACTCTAGACACAATGCTCAGATTTAACAGAGTATGGAAGAGAAAGTATTAAAATAACTTCAGCAAAGATTAAAAACTCTAGCTTAGTTTTCAGATGGAAACCAGGTAGGATCAACGAGAATGAGTAATGGAAAATAGTTCGTTAGGATCGCGAAATACGGCAGCAGGCTCAGTCAAACTATGGCAAGATGGCAAGAAGTGGCAATGATACAGGTAGAGTAGCCCTATATTTTGAATACAGTGAGATCGTACATATTTTCTATAAAAGCATTAGTGTATATAAAGCTAGTGTCTCCATCCCATAATATAAATGATGTGTACATGAAATTCCTTGACTCTGCTTGTCCTTTGAGACTTTCAGAGTTTACTTAAAACCATGGGGAGGGTGCACTTGGTGTAATGGTTGTTCATCTCTGTAGTATATGTTTTCTTCTCTTGACCAACAGCTGCCATACTGTCATTACCAGGGTTCATACGTAACCCTACTTTTCCTGTCTGCCAGTGTACTATGGTGACCCAGTACATTTAGCTTGCTAAAAGTATCATGGAGGGGGCGACTGGGGAGATGGATCAGTGGAATAAGCACTTCCCTGGCAAGTACAAGAGTCTGAGTTCAATGCCTAGTTTCACAAGAAAAAAAGTATCATAGATTGGTTTGTTTGTCAACAGATTTTATTTCTTACAGTACTGTGGCTGGGGAGTCCCTGATCAAAGTGATTGTAGATTTAGTGTCTGATGAGGTTTTCTAGCACATAGTTGATACCTTCCTGCTGTATCTCTACATGGTGCAAGGAGCAAGGCAGGTCCCCAAGATATCTCTGGTGAGGTCAGTCACCCAAGCAGGACCTGCGCTAGTTAGGCCTGTAGAGGAAAAGACTCAATAGAAATGTATGCATGATTACACATACCAGTTGATTAGATCAGGCTACAAAAAAAAAAAAAAAATTCTTAGAAAGACAAAATATTTGTTAATATTTGCCCATTAAGTTGATATAGATAGTTTAGCTTTGATACATTGCATTCCTTTCTAAATGGAAGCAAGGAAACAGTGGGCCAAAGTGTTGTGGCTTCGTCTAGATGTCGCTTCCAAAGCCTTATGCAGTCACAGATGAGGCTTTCTCAAAGGAAGCTGAATCTAGGGTTCCTAACGCTGCAGTGCTGGGATTGAGGAAGTATGATTACTGAGTCAGTCCACTGGGACAGAGTGAGGCTTTGGCTCATACCTTGCTTGATTTTCCACCTTCTTTCTACCATGAGGTGTTTCTCCTCATGATGCCCCTGCCTTGGAGACTGCCAGTGATGGGCTGAAGCCTCTTCAAACTGTGATCTGATATAAATATTTTCTCCTGAACTTTGATTGTTGAGTACTTTGTCTCAGCAACAAAAAAGTAACTAATAAGACATGAGGTGCCACAAATTTTAACCCATTGCATCTCCTTCATGTTGCCTCCATGCAGTATTTTCTTTCTTTAAAATTTCACGTTGTTCTCCCATATCTGTGCTCATGAGCCTAACACATAAAATATTAGCCCTTTGCCTACCATTCCTATAGATTTACATTATTCAGATTCACTTTAAATATTTCTCCAATACATCAAATACATTTTAACATAAAAAGTAATAAACTGGTGGAAGTTTTGAAATAAATTCTATAAAATGACCCAACACAACTTCACAAATTACTGTCTCTTATCTCATAACCTCCTATGAATAGACTCCAACCTATATGGCTTTACTCAAATATGCTTTGCATTCTCCTAAATCTGTTCTTTGGCTTCTGTCAAGCCCTGGGTATAGAATGTATTTTTCTGGCATCACAATGAACTTTTGTGCTTCTGCTCAAATACCAGCATTTTTGTGAAATCCTGGCTACTGTGTATTATAATGGGAAACAGCTCCTTCTTTCCAAACTTCCTAAGTAGCTTTTATTGCTGTATAATAACTATTGTGGTTCCTATATTAAAACCTTTTATTATTAAAAATATTTTTATAAAAACAAAATGTTTCCAATGAGTCAAATTTATGATTTGTATGTGTGCTTTGTGAAACCTCAACAGGTACTGCAATGAACAAAAGAATGAATGAAAGAATCAGCAGTAGAGCCCCTTCCTCCCAGAGTTATCATAGATGAAATACATTTGCTATAGAGTGAAAGAATGTTTTGGAGAAAATTTTTCGAGACAGTTCAGCAAAGAACTGCTGTGATTAAATAGAATCATTGCTGTAGTCTGCAAACAAGATGTCTTCCACCTAAAACACAGTAATAAAGTATTTCTTTCATATTACAATTTTCAATACAAAATAAAGTTATTGAAAATAATGAACAATTTTTTAATTTATCAATATAATAGCAACACAGAATCTTAATGTTATTCAAAACACTGTTTTAATATCCTAAATATTAGTTTTCCATAATTTGAAATAGACTTATATTGCAAAAAATGTTCCTTGTACTTTGTAAGCCAAGTTTACTCTAAAACATCCTTCTCTATTTTGTTTTGAGCAAAGGAAATAAAACGCAACTAGAAAATAAGTAATCCATAAAACCTACTCGAATTATGTTTACATATCACAACAGCTTTACACTGTGTTGATCTTCAGTTCTTACATTATATACTACTAAACTTATGAATAACCAACCTGGTGCAGTGGCACACGCCCATCAGCCCAGCACGGGGAAAGCTGAGGTGGAATAATCACTGAAAGCTGGAGGTCAGCATGGGGTACCTAGTGAGTTCAAGACCAGCCTGACCTACATAGCGAGACCCTCTCTCAATCTGCATCTTAAAAAATAATACAAATAAGAGGAAAAACACCAAAATGAATAACTACAACATATTACTGACTTAAATGAAAAAATTCAAATTTTATACTGCTAGAACATGACTAATTCTAGTATGTTATTTAATGCTTTTAAAGTGTTCTTAACATTTAGGATATCTCACTTCGAAGTAATGTAATCCATTTTCAGTCTGTAAGTGGTTCAAATGATTTTCTTCATATTTCTTTAGGAATCTCCAGGGTATCTCAAAGGGAGTACATGATGAAATGGAAACTTCACTGATATCTTATCTACAGTTGTGGAACAACTAAGATGTAGAAAATGAGGGGCTGGGGACATGGGTCAGAGGAATAAGTGCTTACCTGGTAAGTTCAATCCCTGGTTTGGCAAAAGAAAAGAAAGGAAAAAAAGGAAAGGAAAGGAAAGGAAAGGAAAGGAAAGGAAAGGAAAGGAAAGGAAAGGAAAGGAAAGGAAAGGAAAGGAAAGGAAAGGAAAGGAAAGGAAAAGAAAAAAGAAAGAAAATGAATATCAATGAACAGCTGAGCAGTAACTGAAAATTTGCAAAAATGTTGGTCAATATATAACTTCACATATTTCGCTGTGCATGTATATAAGTGATGATCAGAAATTAAATATGTGTGTGCACCCACATATATCATTACAATAAGTCATGTTGCCAGAAATGACAGGATAAGTATATTCAAAGTGTGTGTGTGTGTGTGTGTGTGTGTGTGTGTGTGTGTTGGGGGGAGGGTTGAGTATTTGGGGGAGAAATCATGATAATATGTCTATAATTTTATTTAACATCCCCTGTATGTTCGGATTTCCCCTCACTGACCCACCATTTAAGGAAATTTCTGTAAATTGGAATGGCATGTGTCCTTACTCAGATTATTCACAGCATCTGGTGCCATGTGACTGCCAGCTTTCTTTCAAAGTCAAAATGACCATGAAGGGTAACTGCTTTGAACTGATTCAGGACACCTTGACAGTCAGGTGGGACAATGCAAATAAAGGCATAGAAAGAAACTTCTAGAACTGATTCATGAAATGGCAAGAATAATGAGATGTGTTTTAAGTGAAAGGGAATATTTTGGGAAATTAATAGGAATATTTCTTTTACACTAATAGTTTTAGTTTAAGTAATCAATAGCTTTTAAGTGCTCTTCACATGCATAACTTTCTTGTAATTAACATAATATTTTATTCATGGGTGCATAGTACAATATTTTGATACATGTATATTGTGGTAATAAAGTTAGACTTCTCAGCATATGCATGGTCTCATACATTTACCACTGTCTGGTGCTGGGATCGTTCAAAATCTTACTTTCCATATGTTTGGAAATGTGCAATAGAGTATTGCTAAAACATGGTCACCTAACTACAAGATTATTTTTCAGGGACTGGCCAATAACTCAGTGGATTAAAGCACCTGCTAGCAGGCTCAGGTGCCAGAGTTCGATCCCCAGGCCTGCTGTGCCAGGCCTGACCCTGAGGCACACTGAAACACCACTAGACATGTGGTTTGTGTCATTAATCCCAGCTCTTAGGAGGCTGTAAACAGGTAGATCACTACGAGTGCGATCTAGTAGTGAGACCCTGAACACCCTGTATACCATTTCCTGAAATGCAAAAAAAAAAAAAGAATTTTTTTTTAAATTTATTTTTTGGCAGAATCAGGGATTGAACTCAGCCCCTTGCACTTGCCAGAGAAGTGCTTATTCCACTGAGCTATCTCCCTGGCTCCAAAAGATTATTTTAAAGTATCTTTTTGTCCCTTTCTTTTTAGCAATCGGAACTCTCAGATTTATATTTCCTGTTAATCTGTATTGATTAGTTTATACATGTTCTACTTCAGTAACATTTAGAGTTTGCTGTGGAGTGAGTTTTCAGGAATATTTAAGGATTAAAATGAAAGAATGTTAATGATTATAATAAGATTGATACCACTCAGCACAGTCCACTTGATGGAAGCTTGTCTGATAATGCTCTGACTTTACCCTGAGTCCAGTCCTTCTTGCGTATTTATTTATGTTCTATTAGTCCATGCTCCCAGTGAGGAATGCTCACATTCCTCTTTGGAGTTCTTGCATGCAGGTAATGCATCTTCACTCCTTTACTGACCCCTGTTCCTTCCTTTCTCTCCTCTTCCTCTATTTCTTGAATCCCTTCCCATTTGAAAATGATTTACCTAGCTACTTTCCATTATCCATCTTTTAATTATGATGTGGGTTTCTCATATAAGAGAATTCTCCTTGGATTCTCTTCAGATCCGTTCTCATGCCCACTCTGTTTCGCATCTGGTCACCATGCACAAGGCAGCCTCTATTTGTTGATTGTCTACAAAGGAAGAAACTGAGCTTGTAGGAGGCAGAACTGGCTGATTGAATGCCAATTACATGAGAGACAAATCGAAGCCCAGCTGACTCTGAGGTCATAGCGTATTTCAGGCGTGGTATTCCATAGTCTGATGACTTACCTACTCAGTCGTTCATGGTCTAAGTTTCTAATATGTGTCAGGCACCAAGAGGAAAGGAATAGAAAGAAAAGGACCATGCTCAAGTCATTTCATTTTTTTTTTTTATTTTCCATAATTTTGTTGAAGAACAAAGAGCAATGAGACAGTTTCAGATCAAATTAGTAGAACACATTCAATAATTAATACTTTTGTTTTGGTGGAACCACGGATTAAACTCAGGCCCTTGTGCTTGCCAGGGAAGTGCTTATTCCACTGAGCCATCTCACCAGCCCATAATAATTAATAGATTGCATATTGTTTTCATAGTGGTTTTCTGTTGTACAAGGTGCATACATGATATTCTATTTATAAACACTATTAGAGCAGATGCCTCTATTCAATTAATTAAGAGAATGTAGCTGTATACTTATCTTTTTTTAAAGCTGAATTATAGTACAGTTTCAATAATTAATACTTCTTACATTGTTATCTTCCCAGTGGTTATCCATAGTACAAGAAGCTGACACGATATCCTGTTCAAACACTACTAGTGCAAATCTTTCTTCTCATAGAATTACGCAAAAGTACTGCATATTTATCCTAACTGTACTGTTTATACAAACACAGAAAGGTCCTTCTTTTGTATCCCCTTTTTTTTGTTTAGTCCTGTCAGAGATGGGTATTTTATTGTCATTCAATTATTATAAGTACTTGAATTCAGTGAAACCATCCAACACAGTCCAGCAGTCCACATTAGTAGTGGGTTATTTCAAGAAGTTGTTGACTAGAGCCATTACAGCTCAGCTTATTATTATGGCTTTTTTTTATATACCTCATTTTTCAGTTGAATGGAAACTTATTAGATTTTTACCATGTATTAATTATTATGTAAGATATTAGTGGTATTTAGATAGAAAACACATCATATATTCATTGTCATAATATTCTCTGGATAGACCCAGCCAAATAGCTCAGCAGTTAAAAAGTGTCGGCAAGGAGGCACAGGTGCCAGGAATCCCTGATGTGCTGGCCCAGCCCCCAGGGGGCACTGACACTGCAATTGAAACTGAGCATGATGACGCACACCTGTAATCGCAGCTCTTGGAGGGCTGTAAATGGTGAGTCTGACCTAGTGGTGAAACTCTGAACACCCTAAAGACCCTTCCTCATCCAAAACAAAACAAAAAATTCTCAGTATAGTATACCAATACCACAGAGAGAAAGACATAAGGAAAGAGTGTTTTACTGAGTTTTTACAGAAGAAATGAAAACGTGAAGGCTTTGAAATAGAAGATGTGATCGTATATGCAAACACAGACAGGACAATGTAAACACAATGCTCTAACTACTTCATGGTGTTCAGTATTGCAGCACTTCACCCGCAGCTGGAGGCCTGCACTACAAAGGATGCACACAGGGGTCAACTTAATCTCCCCAAACTTACAATGCATTTACAGACCCCTAAGGCTTTGCAGAGATTTGCTCCTTTGCACTATCTTCCAAATCCTCTCTTGTCCAAACTGTAGGATTTTATGTGGCAAAGGTAGAAGAGTCTAGGAAATAAAATTATATATTCTAAAATAAATCTACTCCAGAATTAATACGATTATACACACTAGTTTGCAATCCTAGCATTTCCACTAACCAGCGGCATGATTTGGAGTCAATTTTTAGTTTTACAGTGTTATTCCATAAGAGTTCACTTTTGCATTAAAGAAATTGATGAATATTACATTTTCTTAAAAGTACAGGTTTTATATGAAGCTTTGTGTCAATGAGAAACAGTCTTGTATGTCTTCATGTCTTATTTTCAACATATACAATGTTTGTAGCCATTACTTAGTAAAAAATAAAAGAATGAAAGTATAGTTTAATATTATGGAGGTGGTTAATTCGTTTTGCTGTATTTAGGGCAGGGTCTAGAGGGTGTTCATTGTCTTACTACGTAGATTGGACTCGTAGTGATTCTTCTATTTACAGCCTCCCAAGTGCTATGCCAAGACTCAATCACTGTCTCAGTGCCCCAGGGACTGTACTGGCAAGGTTTGATAGGGATCAAGCCCCACCTGCTGCACCCTGCCTAAGTAGGGCTTTAGTCCACTGAGCTATCAGTTCAGCCTTAGTATTTGAAATCAGTATGTAACTAAAACAATATTACAATTAAAATGAGCATGTAATCATTATATTATTGACATTAGTATACTGAAGGAATTGAAATGAGTATATAATCTCACTTCCAAAGCAGCTAAAAACTTCTCCATAGCATGAACTACTTATATTCATAAGACTATTTTCATATAAAACAGAAATACCATATTTATTGCACGAAACACTTTCCTATTGAAATACTTTATTTTGTGTTCTAAATTAAGAAAGCACTATTTCTTAACTAACAGATGTGAAATTTTACAGAGAAAAAGATTCTGAGCTGGTCAAAATCTCATTAAAATTATGTGAGAAGAGTTATGTATGCCCCATTTGCAATTTTTCTTTAGAGCATATTATCAAGCATTCCAGGATACAAGAGCAAACTTTAGTTTAATCCTAGACCTACTTGACCTTGTAAGTGTTTCTTGATTTTAAAGGATGACATTTAATTAAAACTGCCTTCCTGAAATATGGTAATTATTGAAGCAGATAAAAGATATTTACAAAAACTTAATCTTGGGGATTGGTAACAGCAACACAGTTTTTTTTTTTTTTTTTTTTTTTTTTTTTTTTTTTTTTTTTTTTTTTTTTTTTTTTTTTTTTTTTTTTTTTTTTTTTTGTAAAATCATGATGTTTCATTTATAAAATGTGATATCCTATCTAGTGTTGTATCATTTCAGACCATATCAGGTTTGCGGCTGAATTAGCACACATATTTGTGGAAGAGGCATTTCAATTAAGCCCAAGTCAAACAGATCTCAGGAAGTTTCTACCTTTATTTGCAGTGCTGTACATAAAATTACTCAAGCATTACACTGAAAAACGAGAGCTTGTGGAGTATGAAATCAGGCTGAAATCCCTCCATTTAATAGATGATATCTTTGCTTCTTCAGTTTGCTGCTCTTCAGAGACTGACATTTCGTAATAGGTGTGAGTAATTGCAGCATTTATTGCTCATTACCTCCTTAAAAATCCAAACAACTACTAAGAACACTTTGATCTTTTCATAAGAAAATAATTTTCATTATAAAGGTCAAAATAAAATAAGTGATTTTTATTTTTTATTTAGCAGCGTAGCTCCTGATTTCTTATGATACCAAAACACCTATGGGTACTCTTTCAATTACACTTCTGAAGATTAAAAAAAGTTGATCTTTTTCTTTCGTATAAAATATCACTTCACTTCCTTCAAAATGTGGCCTGGTAACAGGAATTTGCACTATAAAATTATATCTTTACTTATTTCCTTTTACTGATATGAGAAATATTTTTGCATCTTTAGTCATATGTATATAAATTATGAATATATATCAGCTCTCTATATATATTGTATGTGAATCCTAGGCTAAGATTACCATTTTTACCTTAATATTCTCATAAATTCCTATGAAATTGTTTAAAACTCTTTTGATTTGTTTGTATATTTTTATTTCTAATGACTCTCCCAAATAAAAATGTGATAACTTTTTAAACCAATTTTACTCTTATTTACTTAATTTGTATTCACCTTAGTCTACCTTTTAACAGATTCTGTATGTTAACATAGTACTTCGCAATCATTTATTGTTGACACCAAAATAACAGGTGTTTAGCATATTGTGTTCTGAATTCATACCAACATATAATGAAATTCCTGGTCCTTAAGGTATTTAGTGGATATTTTCAGAACCACTCTAATGACTAAGATGATGAATGGGGTTTAAATAACTTTAGCTAATTGCACTTTTTCTTACCTCAAGAAAGCTGAAATATGCCACTTGATCTGGGTAAGATCAAAGTGCAGCTTTAAGATACTTATTTGTTCTTATTTTGTTTTCCTTGTGTTGGAGTTCACCATTTTAAATTTCCCTTTAAGAATTATTTCCATTGCATTACACAGATTCTAGTACATTGTGTTTGAATTTTCATTGCATTGTCAATATTGTTTAATCTCATCTGTGACTGATTGGAGGGTATTATTTAATTTCCATGTGTTTATTGGGTTTTTGCAGTTTCTTCAATTGTGAACTGCCAGTTGCATTGCCCTTATTGTCAGATAACATCATGGGATAATTTCAACTTTCCTGTATTTACTTAAGCATGGTCTATGCTGTATTTATTATGTGCCCTATTTTACAGAACATCATGGTGCAGCTGAGAAGAATGTGTATTCCCATATTATATTTAGGAACACTCTGTAAGTATCCACAAAGTCTATTTATTCAAAGGTTTGGCTCATTCATGTTACCTCTTTGCTGATTGTTTTATATCGCTGAAACCATTGCAAAAATGGGGTGTTATGTTACTCCAATAAGACTATGTAATTGGGGCTGGGCAGATGGCTCAGTAGGATAAATGTTTCCTTGACAAGTGTAAGAATCTGAGTTCAATCCCTGGTTCAGCAAAAAAACAATGTGTAATTGGTTATTTGATTTTATTCATGTCCTTTAAATTTTTCTTTAGTTGGATGCTCCCATGTTAGATGCACAAATCTTCATGATTGTAATCTCTTCCTCTTGAAGATTTCCCCTAACCAGTGCATAGTGACCTTCTTGGTCTCCTTTGCTTATTCTTGATTTGAAGTTCACATTGGCTGTGAGTAGAAAGGCCTTCTCTACCTTTTTATAACTTCCTGGATCATGGAGTATTGTTTTCCATTCTTCGACTTTCTGCCTATGAATTTACTTTTAAGTTAAGTATATTTTTGTGTACAGAATATTGTTGAATTTTGTTTCTTGATCTGCTCTGCCAGTCTATTTCTCTTGATTGATCAGTTGAGGCCATTTACCTTGATGGTTATAACTGACATGTATTGGTTTATTTTAATCATGTTATTTTTCTGCTGTTGGTTTCCAGCTTTTCCAGTGTTTAATTGCTTATCCTGTTTGGTCATTGTGTTCAGCTATTATTCTTGAAATTGTGGTCCTGTTAATATCTTTCTAGTATATCTTTTAGTAAACTTTATAGGGTTGTCTTGCAGGTCATGAATTTCTTTAGCCATCTTTGTCATGGAAGTATTTTACTTTCACATTAGTGTTGAAATAGAGTTTTGCAGGGTATATCAATCTGGGTTGGGAATACTTCAAGCTTTTCTTGACTTGATGGTTTGCTTTGAGAAATCTGCTGTTATTCTGATGGGCTTTCTTTCAAATGTGAACTACTTCTTTTCTATAGCATCTTTTAGTATAGGGTTCATGTGCTGAATTTCTAATACTTTGATAATTATATGTCTGGGTATAGATCTATTTTGTTGCTGCTATTTGAGTTCTATATACCTAGCTTATCAATATGTCCTAATCTTTCCTCATGATTGGGATGTTTTCTACTGTTAATTTTGCAAGTAGACTTTTTATTTTATTTGCATTTAATCCTAGTTTTTCCTTGATACAGATTAATCTTATGTTGTTCATTTTTTCATTATGTATAGTTATTGAAATATTATAACCTCATTTCTTATTGCTTTTCAGAGACCTTTCTTTCCTGGTTATTAGCCACAATGATGTCTTCATGGTCTGAAATTCTATCTTTAGTTATATTCAAACAATTTTTCCACCTTTTAATAGAACTGTAAATTTTCAGATTGTCTGTTTGAATGTTTCATGCATTCTATTTCTCCTTGTATTGTTCGTTCAGTTTTCATAATTTTTATGTTTTTTCCACTTTGTGTCAGTGTCTCCTTTGAACACACCCAGTAATTCTGCCATTATAGTTATCATTTCTGCTTTTACCTTAAATATTATTGCTGATCTGATTTCCTCTATATCCATGTGTAGTTTTTTTCTTTAATTAAATTACAATCTACAATCTAGATTTCATGGGTGTGACTTCCAAATTCATCTATGCTGATTTCTCCTGGATTTGTTCAGGTAGAATTGGGGGGTCTGTGATTCCATTTTTCTCCTTCTTCTTGTCATTTTATATTTCATAAAGAACTCTTTATTTTGATTTCTGTGACAATTCTTGTAAAATTTTGGTAGTAGGTAGCTATATCACTATTATCAGAGCAAATTTGGATGAATTAGTTCTACAGGGATATATTCTCTGAGTGGGAGGTTCTTCTTTTGTATCTGTCTTGCCTTCTCAACTAATTGAGTGTGGGATGTTTGTTTCTTTTTGGCACTGTCCTACATATTTCTCTGTAGGACTTCGGTGGGGTTATTACTCCAGTACTTCCAAAAACATGTGGCTAAGAAGAATATGACATCTTAGCTACAGAAGTACAATTAGAAATAATAACATCATCAAGCAAAATTTAGAAGTTCACAAATAGTAGTAACTAATGGTTTGTCCTGGATACCATAGGACAAAAGACTATAATTGTTTTAAAAATTAGTAACTTTGAGCTTGTTTGCAACTTGTTTTCCCTGGTTAGAGTGGATTTATCCTGTTTTCCACTTCCCACTTTCCAGGTTCCAGGTGCTTCACTTCATATAGCATAATGAGACTGACACCTGGATTTCTCTGGCCAAGCTAGTTACCCATAGTTCTGAGCACCTCCATACCTGTCCCTGCTGAACAGTGGGTCAGATACCTGGATTCATCCCAGCAAGTTATTCCCCTAGAGTCCTGCATACCTCAGTGTAGGTACCTGCCAGTGAGTTGACTGGGTACCTGGATTTGTGCCAGCAAGCTAGTCCTTCATTGAGATCTGGACAGCTATTGAGATGTTCAGGTACTTCTACAGAAGGGTGGAAGAATGGGGGGAAGAATAGCGGATCGAGCAGTGGTGATAAAGCTATTGCTAATTGTTTCATATATTAATTCAGAAGAGTATCACAAAATGTGTAACTCTTCAACAAAGTACATAAATGTCTATTACTAGCTTCTTTGTAGGAAAAGAACTGAAGAAAATAGACTATGGATTTCCTATACGTACTAAGAGGCCAAGAACATAACTTCTAATAATGGTAAATAATGCCAATATAAATGAAATGTTTCTCATTCACTCAGATATTTATACTGTCTTTAAAAAGTACAAATTATTATTTCATTCATTATAGCTGATAAAACTGACATCCAATAAATATGAAACAATACATCCAATGTCGCATAACCTTCACATTCAAAGTGCACTTAGAGGGCCTGGGCAGATGACTCAGTAGAATAAGAGCTTCCCTGGAAAGTGCCAAAGCCAGAGTTCAATCTCACTTCTACAAAAAACAAACAAACAAACAAAATACACTTAAAATTCAGATAACTGATCACAAAGTTTGCGTTCTTTCCACCAGTAAGTAATGCTTTGCCTAGAGGGGCATGACTTTTCAGTGCAAATCCTTGACTTGTGATTCCCGGCAATAGGTTATAGCAGAAATTAATCCACTTAACACATAGTTCTTTTTAACAGCATTATATTTTTTGTTGTAATGTAATATATCTTTTATGATATAATAGGCATTTATTTATTATAATACATTATCTTTATATTATATTGTCTATATTAATTGATACTCATTAGCTCAAATTAATGTGAATATATACATATAGTATTTATATAAATATAAGGTTACTCTCATTTAGCAGAAATTCAAGCCCCTAATGGGCTTAGGGTTTTCAAAAAACAAGGTCAAAATTTGGTAACTTTGGAAATGAAAACAGACCTTCCATAGGCACAATAAGAGAACAATAAGACTTTTACAATGATGTATAAAACAGCGAGATACTTTATGATACATGTTAAGTAGTGTTCCTTAAATCCTAAGAGATGTGTATGTAGATGGACTTGTGAAGAACTATAAGAATGTCATGCAGAAACAATTCATGTGGTTGTCTATCTTGTATTAAGTTGGCTTATGTTTGAAGGTGCAGGCTCTGCATAGCCCTCTAGATCCCACAGAACCACAGAGGTCCATTTAGTGTTTGGGCAGAAGGCTGGGAAAATTAATTGAAGTGTATCTATTGTTCGTATTGATTTCAAGTAGATCATGGTTTTCTATCAAGCCGAGATTTCCAGGATTGATTATACTCATCTTGCTTTGTATAATCCAAGTGAAATTGTGAGAATGTGCCTGTTGTAAGACACTGCTAGATCAATTGACACTGAATCCAAGAGAACCAACTCGGCAAGGGAGATACTAGAAACTGGGAAATTTATTACTGGCCATTCTTAAAACTGTTCTAAGTGGCTCAACTTTCAGAATTCTGAGAACACACAGAAGCAATATTTCAAATTCTACATGACAAGGCAAAAATGAACTCTGAAGCTGTGAAAAAAAGTACTCAGAGCAAGATGAGTGTCAGTAAAAACTTAAAAGGATTTAGGTTAGCTCAAAAAACCTCCTGAGAAGCACATGGAGAGTTTTAGGAAACAAAACACTCTACTTCCAAAGATGGGTTTTCTATTTATTGCTTCTTTGTAGGTTTTTTTCCATTTCTTTCAAGCTGACACTATTTCAGGCAAGAGTTTCACCACAGTGGTGCTTTTCATGGTTCAGGTAACATTTAGGTGACAGGGCAGATTCACCATGCAATAAGCTATGATGTAGAAACATTTCATGCTCCAGAATATATTTTAGAAAGCACAGCACATAGGAGATGAGGGATAATGGGGGCTTTGAAGTATACAGAACATGAGTTTTTTGGATGCCCAGAATCAGAACTGGGGCCTAATAATGTGAATTACTTTTTATTTCATTTTTTTGAGAAACAAATAGCAATGAGGCAGTCTCGAAACTGATTAATAGGAGAGTTTCAATAATAAATGTATTGTACATTGTTATCTTCTTAGTGCTTATCTATAGTACAAGAAACAGATAGGATATCCTACCCAAACTCTATTAGTACAAATCTTTCTTCTTATTGAATTAAGCAAAAGTAGCTGTATATCTACCCTAACTATACTGTATATTCAAATACAAAATGGTTCTTCCTTTGTAACCCTTTTTTGTTTAGTCCTGTCAGAGGTGGGCATTCCATTGGCATCTAAACACTATAGGTGTGTAAATTCAATGAAACAATCCAACAACATGAATTCAAACCTGATGACATGAAACAGCAGAGGTTTCTATGTAAGTTAATCAACTCCACAAAGGTGTTGAGTCTTTTAGCATAAAAGATAAGAATTGTGTATCTGAGCACGTAAATAAGCTAGTTTGCTGGAGAGTTACCATCACTTCCCAAAATGTTACCATTTGGATGACAATAATTTCCAAAAGTAGGTCCTTATCTGACACTCAGTGTCTTTATCAAGGGGTACAGATATCTCATATTGCACTGATTAATCAAATTCATTTTAATTCTTACAAGTATTAGCTAGTATTTCAAAATAAAAAGATATAGGCAATTCAAAAAATTTTAATCAGGTTCTTTTTGCTGAGGAAGGCAGCCAGAGTAGGGAAAAAAAGCACATCCTTTCATATTACTTTCTGGTACCAGTTCTGGTCTTGATGAGTGTTTTGTGATCCTGAGATGTTTATATATTTCACTTTTTCCTAAAATTTCTAATATATGAAATGTGACCGCATGTGTCCTATGCTGTCTAATTATTCTGCTAAAACCTTATCAGCTTCTTGCCTCTTATCCCTTTGCACTTCCTACCCCTCATCTGGGCAAGTTTATAAGATGGCCTATTCTGTTCCCCTCTCATGGTTCTGACAGGAAATGTATGCCAAACGGGAGCAGTCTTCCCTGTTCTAATCCCTAACCACAATCAAAGACTCAGAGTAGTCTCCTTACCCTGATGTTTGAGTCACTTCAGACCTGACTGGGATTCTCCGGCTCTCCCCTGAGAAATACATAGTATGAATAATGAGCATGTGTGTGTGCGTGTGCGTGTATGTGTGTGTGTGTATCAGTCTCTATGTCTGCACCAAATTTTTGACGGGGCAGATAACTTCACTTCTGGAGGGGTGACCTCTACTGAAAATTCAATAAAACCCAGTCACAGTTCATTAAATTACATCAAAATATTTTTCCTTGTAAAATTTCTACTAATTAAACATGTTTTATTACTTCCAGACTACTATTTTTCACTTTATATATAATATAATACATTAAAGAAAGGAAAAACTACATGCATACAAGTTTTGATACACTAAAAAAGTTCCAAGTCTCTATAAAACCATCAATTTTAAAACCTTCTTCCCTTTCCAAAAAAATAAAACAAAACAAGAACATTAGGTCACTCAAATTTTAAGAACCTTGCACTGTATTTAAAGATGGGAAACAGATGAACATATTTTCATCACATCACTCTAGAGATTGTTTCGGTAGGGAATTCAAAATTACTTGTCCTTTAGAAGTTCTGTGGAGCTTAAAGAGACATCTGTACATACTTCATTAATTGAAACACGTTTCCCATTCTAACCATAATGACTCTACCTTGAATTTTTCCTGTCACATTTCTGACTATCTTACATGAATAAGGAGTGGATAATCAGGTGGTTTCTCTTATTATTAGGACTAACTTCTCACCACGATACATTACATTGACACATTTACAATGATTGTAGCACTATAATGATTTTACTCCATACAGGGAATGGAGAATTTAGATTGTACTAACTCCTTGAGGCTTGAGGAAATACAGCTAATAAAAGTTCTACAGCATGTCTATGGAGAAGGAGATAAAAAGTCATGAATGTCTACCTTTTGACAACATTCCTTTTTACAGGCCAAGCTGTCAAACACAGGCACAATTGATGATTTTGAAGCTTTAATATTATCTGTTGCATAGAAAAATAGTTACTACTCATTCATTTTTATAAAGCCCAGGTGAATTTCCAATATGTAGACTACCAAGAGGAGCCAGTGACATATTGTCTGTAGATGGAAGCATATGTGAACAAGCTCATGCTCATTAAACATGTACTAATCATGCCCTGTATGGTATACTTTGTGACAATACTTGGTTGACAAGGTAGGAATGGAAATGAATGTGGAATTGAAGTCAATTTTCATGCAATTTAAAATCTAGGAGTCAACGTAGACTTGCTAAATAATTGATATCTGGAAGAATGGTGCAAGTATGAAATCAAGACATAGGCTTAATATGGATAAGAAAAGAGAAGAATTAGCATTTAACTTAGGGGCTTAAGAGTGAACATTTTAGACTGAATAAAAAAATGCATAGTTAGGCCATAAATATGGATTTTCACAGCCTTTTTTAGAAGTAATACTGTCTTAGAGAAAATATGAGGGCAGGTTATATTGGAAGAATTTAGGGTGAAGATGTGGAAGATACTGAATAACATGCAAAGAATTATATTTTCAGTTTTTGTAAGATTATTGGATATAATTTAATTTTAGTGAATGAATATCACTTATTTTTGGAAGGTAAGTCTCAAGTAATAAAAATGATTACTGCTTCTATGGCATTTGTTAGACACAGCACAGGCACAGCTTTGTCATTCTGAGCAGAGTGCTTCCTCTTCATGCAAATATTTTTACTCATAGTGATCCTCTCACTTTTAATATTTTCCTCCTCCACCCACTCACACACCTCTCAAGGATGTAGCTGGATTCATGAGTGAATGTACAAAGAAAAAGAGTGTAACCAAGTCCAGCTCTCTGTCTGTCCCCCTAGCAGTACTCAGATCCAGAAATTATATTCTCATCTCCTGTCCTTGTCCTTTGTCTAAATGACTGTGCTGAGCCGGGATGGGGAGCCCTTTCTCAGGCAGAATTTCCTGCGGCCAAGAGCCCAACTTGTGATTTCAAAGCTAGAAACCAACTCAGCGACAGACATTAGACACATGTCACAGTTTAATAATGATGGCACTAAATGATGTTTCAGTTTTACAACTACTTGAGTTTTTGTAATTTTAAATTTGATCCTGAACAGGGGCTAGAAATCGCAATCTTTCCTCTCAAATGAATTATCATTTATTAATTTCACAGTGAATATAAGAATAACTTTGTATATTTGATACAAAGTAGCACTTATATGTAAGATCTCATTCAATTCAATCTGTAAAAACTGAGAGATAAGTTGCACTAACTGCATTTGAAAGTCAGAGAACTTTACCTCGGAGAAGTTAAGTAATGCTGCAAAGATCACTGGAAAAAAGTCAAAATAAAGATTATATAACTCAATGTCTTTGTTTTCAACTAGTAGCAAAAATATTATACATATATAAAAGAGTACATATGAATAAGTAAATATATTTAAAGAATAAGCTACCATCATTTTAACTTTAAAATATAGAAAAAAAAACATGAGTTAAAAACAGGCAGAGGTGAGAAAGTAAACAGACAAAAAGTGGAAATATGTGGTTTATAACAATGAAAGTGACAAAGATTTCATTGTTGAACAAGGTGAAGTTTATGACAAAGAAAGTATTGATGATGAGCTTGGCTATGGGAAGAGTTTCAGGTTTTTTCACTAACATCATTTCATTAGCATTTAGGAACTCAGATGGTAGGGCCCAGGTAGAGAAAGTAAGTAGTGATGTATTTGAGAAATAGTGTATTATAATGTTGGTAAATCAGTTCTCAGAAAGATTTAAGAATATTATTCCTTGATCTCCAAAGAATTTCATGACTTTACTATGACAAGGATTTATTTCCTCATCCAGCAAACACAGTTATGTGTCAAATAATGAAATTTTGGTAAAAGGAAACACACACAAACACACACACACACACACACAGTTAATTCTGAAAGCTTTATCACCTGTAGTGTCGTAGCATCTTGTTTCTTGTAAATTGCTAAAATAACAAAATCACCTAATGCACATTTCTCAGGACATAACTTTTTGTCAAGGAAGATAGGAATGTAGTTCACAGTGTTTTGTTTACAGCACAAGAGGGACACAGAATGAGAATTACAGCATGGGAACTCTGACGAACTCCAGATCACTTACTAAATCTGCTATGAGTGGGGAATTTCAGCAAATTTTAATGGAGTAAAGAAAGACTAACAATGCTTGGCAGAGGGCAGAGAAGGGTATTTAAGGGCATGAAGGGTGTAAGACAAACCAAATGTCATAAAACTATATATAATTTGAAAGTAGTTTGGGTCATGCTGAGCACAATAGACTGTTAAAAGTTATGACAATTTAGATTTGAACATTTCTCCAAATTCTCATTTGTGTAGGTGGTTGGATCATAAGGTATACTCTTGTGGATTCATGAATTTAGTAGCTGAATATACTATTAGGAAGTGGGAGGTTGGTGATTTAGCTCAGCAGACCAAGCACCTGCTCAGGCAAGCATAAGGACTGGCATTCAATTCCTGGTACTAAATGCCATGCCACCCCTTGGCACATTGAACCATTGACTAAGTCCACACCTGGTGGTACACATTTTTAAATACTGTAAACAGGAGCATTACTCTGAGTCTGAGCTGTGTAGTGAGAATCTGTACCAAACAGAATAGAATAGAGTAGGGTAGGGTAGGGAAGAGTAGACTAGACTAGACTTGACTAGACTAGACTGGACCAGACTAGACTAGACCGGTCTAGACTAGACTACACTAGACTAGACTAGTCTAGACCAGACCAGACCAGACCAGACCAGACCAACCAGACTAGACTAGACTAGATTAGACTAGAAATAAATAAATCAAGAAAGTGGGGTTCGTGGGTGAGGTGGAATGGTATATTCTCATCCCAGGCCATTCCATTCCCTGTTTGCTTCCTTGCTCCCCTTTGCTGAATGCTCTTTGCTCTACCATGTCTCTCTGCCAATGTGTTTCTTCCTTTGAGCCAGCTAATTATGGACTGAAATCCTGAACAACAACAAACTTCCCCTCTTTAAGTTGTAGGTATTGAATAGCTTGTCACAGTGACAGGAAAATGACTGGAATATGTTCTGGTATCTGCAAAGTGGAGTAGCTCCTGTGGCTGTACCTGAATAGTTATTTCACAAATCTTTGAAATTGGATTACAGAAAGTGTTTAGAAAGTTTGATGACACCAGCTATAGAAGCCCAGAAATAGTGAAAGCAAATCATGACATGATCAGAATTCTGAAGCTGACAGAAGTGCCAAAGCTAAAGGGAAAATCAGGAAGCTTTGAGAATATGTTTACACCACCCAGACAGAAATTTTGTCAAAATTTTGGAGATGTCCTGAGTCTTTGGGGAAGACTGAGATTAACGACGGTAGGTAAATTAATCTGACAAAGGAAACCTCCAGGCAGCCCAGTGTTCAGGCTGTCGCATGTACACTGTTTTTGTGTTTAGCTGATTTATAATAAGAATTATGAGCAAATGACAAAGCGAAGGGACTTGAAAAGTTTGCAGTTTCAGTGGAAGGGTAGCATTTGCAAAGTGAGTGAAAGTATAGTTGTTAAGATTAGTATTAAAATATATTGATTTTTCAGGGTAAATTTCATAGTGTTCAGCCATCTGGGCACTCCAAGGTCCTTGTAGCCATGGGCAAAACATAGAGATCATTCTGGTGCTTGAGCTGGTGACAGGCCTTAGAAGCATCCATGTGGTGCTGGCTTTAGAGAGGCGAGTGTGAAGAATACAAGAGCCTGACTTTGTTACTCTTTGAGTGTTGAGATAAAGTACATGATACCAACATTTAAAGCAGAAAAGTTTAATTTTGGGTGATGGATTGTATAGAATTCTATTCGTAGTTGGCTAGCTCCAAGTCAGGATGACATATCAGAGGAGCCTTACAGAAAAAACAGCTCATGGTGAGCAGAAGGCAGCAAAGCAGTGAGGTTGTGAAGCAGCTAGGAACAAGTGGGCAGCAGCGCCCTTACTGTCCCCTACATTCCACCCAAGCCTCACATGCTTAGAGTGAACAGCACTCACACTCACGGAGGGCCTTCCC
This sequence comes from Ctenomys sociabilis, assembly GCA_004027165.1. Lineage (NCBI taxonomy): Eukaryota > Metazoa > Chordata > Mammalia > Rodentia > Ctenomyidae > Ctenomys > Ctenomys sociabilis. Next base: position 27,147 of record PVKA01011571.1, on the reverse strand, counting down.
ATTATCCACTCCAAGGACTGTTAGTCCAAAGCAATCAGTGTACTAATTTACTAATCATATACTCTTGATTGTAGCATCACACACTTAATGCCAGATTCACTCATACTAGATCCAGCCATGTCTGAAGAACCCCTCTGATTGCATGAGTTTATGTGTTGGAGGACTAGATACAAGTCATAGCAGAAGCATAGAGACATTAAGCTTTTATACAGATTTCAGAATAAAACCTAGGAGATAAGGCAGTGTGTCCCTATGAGGGCAGTGTATGAAGCTGTGAGTCCAACACCAAAATGACAGTTGGAAAAGACAAGAATATTGAAGTATTTTTTGTTGCTATTTGATGTTTTTCAAGCCAACTTCTCATGATATAGCCCGGGCTTGACTTCAGCTAATGGCAAACCTCCTGCCTCAGCCTTATGAGTGCTGGATTATAGGCAGGGCCACTAGACCTTGCTTGAAAACATGGAACTTATGAAGAAAATAATTGGCAGTGAGCAAAGCCACCCTAAGAATGAAGCAAGGGGAAAGAGTACACAAGTCCAGCAGACTTCATGTCTTGCCAATGTTTAAGGTGAGTGCAAGACATGCATTGTTTAATGTTTGCTCTGCTGATTTGATTCCTGATTCGACTCATTACCTCTATCACTCTATTTCGTCCCTTTTTTAATGGGAATGTGCACCCTGTGCCATTGTATTTTTGAAGCACTTACCTTTCTTTTTTATTTTTAACAAAAGTCACAACTAAGAGTTTGTGTTGAGTCTCACAAGAGACTTTGGATTTTAACATTTCAGTAACGCTGCAACTATTTAGGTTTTCCTTAGGCAATAATTAAATGAATTTTGTACAATGAAGTGGACATGGGTCTTTTGTGAATAAGAGGCAGAATATTACAATTTAGATCTAAAATATGCCTCAAAATCCCATATATATGGAAAGTAATTGTCTGGTCATGATGGGGATTATATTCATCATTAATTCATCCCCTGATAGGCACAGTAGTGAACGTGTGGGAGCTGAGGGAATGTGGGCTTTATCACAGGGCGATCATTGAGCTGCTACCTCTTGTCCCCTGAACTTCCTCTTACTTCCTGCTGCTGTGGGTTTACCACCTTTGGAACCAGCTGACCATGTACGGAGCCCATGAGCCACAATCAATTCTCTTTCTTGAATTTACAAGTGTCAGGGATTTTGTCCCAGTAATGGAAAGGGGACTGCACACACAGAGGCGAGAAGTAAAACTCAATATTTCTCTAGGTAGTTTGTGTAGGATACTTTTGCCCAGCGTTACAGAGATGAATTGATATGAGGCCAGATATTGTGGATTTTAATGTATGGAAGCATAACCAGTTATATTTACAAAGATAACTTGGTCAAAATCTCAGGAGTATAAGTGATGTTTGTGGCCAAGGAGAAGGCAAGTTTGAAAGTGATGCTAATGACACAGAGAAAGCTATCATTTATATTACTTTGCTAGTACTAATATAAGATATAATAAATATAACATTGTTCTTTGTAAGAGTGAATTATTTTTCCTTTATGAAATTTGGAATATACAGTATGACAAGAAAATTTGTCAGTGACCTAAAATTATACATAATTAAAAGTTTGGGAATTTCCTCTTTTGTGTGTACACAGAAAATATGTATAAATATAATTGCATGAGAAATTCACACATATGACATGGTTTATACATTGGGGACTACTTACACATAAAATAATACATGTGTAAAATACTTTCTGGAATTTCGCTTTGTTTTGTATCTTAAGCAGTTTCTCAGTTGTCAAGATAATGTTTAAAATACATTGTGATAATTCCATAGTATTAAACTTCAGTGCAATATATCATAATATATTTAACCATTGTTTGAGATGTTGATTGTTTCTATTATGCAGGACAGAGGATCTTGGTTCATATTGACAAAAGCTCAGCACAACTAGTGCTGTAATGATTTCATTTTGTCAATTGCACAGAAGGTCTTTCCTATTCCACTGTCATTTATCAGCAATCTCTTTTTAAAGCTTCCAATTTCATACATGAAAATTGTACCAATTTGTACATCTGAACTATTGTTTTTTTTTTTTTTCATTTTTATTAACCACTTATACACTAGCTTGGATAAATTACCTGTTTAGACAAAAACACATTCTCCATGCTTGCAATATCATCACTTATGTATTGTAGTAACTGAAGAAATTCTGTTGAGATAGAATTCCAATCTTCCATGGTTCAATACACTTTTATGGGTCCTGGATATACACCAGGAACACTTCCAAGCTGTTTATACTGCAGCACACATGCAACAATTTGTAGCCCAGCAACAAGATTCTCAGACTTTATCAACAGTCCTCAATTTTACTCTACAAATCATTGTAGACAACCCAACCTCGGCTTCTGTTTTGAGAGAAGTTAGTCTCATCTCTGGGCACCAGAGTTCAAAGCACGCGACTTGGGAGAAGCTAATCAAGCACATTAAGCCTTTGCTTCAGAAAGAGGTATTTCTCCAAGTGAAGCCGATCAAAGCTAATGAGAATCAATTTTCTACAAGCAAATCAAGCTCTCTTGTCCACTGGGTTAATTGACATCGTAAGTGCGACATAATCTGGGGAAACCCACTAGTATTTGGAAGTTGCAGCAATTCAGTGGAACCAGAACCCAGTCTGAATTAAGCCTATACCAAAGCCAGACTCATCACTGTATCACTTGTGACGTGAGCTTATGAATTTCATCTTTGCTCAACCTACATTTATTTTTTCTGTTACTAGTAAAACAGTACATTAATTGATTATCATGATAATAAAGAAAAATATATGCTTTATGTTAATCTATCAATAGAATTTCTAAATTACATGTTTGATAAATTATAAACCCTCTAATATTCTGTATGTCAGAGTCACTAAGCCTTAAATAAACCCATTATTTTCTTTCAGCCTAAACATAATATAGTGACATGTCCCAGAATTTTTGACATTAAGTTGTAAAATTAACTGTATTTCTATTTCTCTAAGGAAAACTCCCTTATTAAGAGAGATTAAGATCTATGAATATGTATGAAGGAAATGAAGGGATCGACTCTTTTTGTCTTTTGCAGAGTCAGTTTTCTGTGTCATGATAGTGTTCAAAGGATTACAGGTGTTTCCTATGTCATAGGGATGCACTTTGATAGGAATTTCTGATTTTAACTCTCTATGAGCCAAACTTTTCCTTGCTAGGTCAAATACTCAATATACATAAATCAAAAGAGAAAAGGTTTACACAAACTGACAGCTTAAAGTTTTGCAGACCATGGCCAGTTGGGTGCAGGACATAAACATTGTGAAAGAAGGGCAGGGCAAAGGAAAGATGGCCATTTCAGGGGGACCCCAGAAGAGATTAAGAGGGAGAACACCCAGTGAAGAATGCATAGTCTAAGGCATACTCTGGCCCACCATCACCTCCTGTCACCAGGACCCAGCCCTAATGGCACAATCAGCTGCAAATAGATCAATGTATAAATCCACCAAAGAGTGCAGTTTCCCATGAACCAGTCAGTCTGCAAAAGCCTCACCTCTCAACATATGAGATATTTAGGAGCTATTTAAGATCCTAGACCATAACATTAATTTCCTTAATTTCTAAGAAAGTAATATAGAATTTAGGCAAACGAATTTTACACAGGCACAATCAGTGTGATGCTTTCCTCCTTAGTCTCTTTGAAATTATAATACTGGTGCAACTTATCTCCACATTTATCAAATGTTGAGTAATGTCAATAGGAAATGCCATATTTCACTCTTTTATATGCATTTAGTACAAGGTCTAGAGGATCTCACTATGTGGATCAGACTTGTAGTGAATCTCCTGTCTTCAACCTCAAAAGTGCTGGGATTACATGCACGTGTCACCAAGCTTTGTCTCAATAGCTGTTTCAGCATGCCCCAGGGTTGGTACCAGCACAACAGGCGGGGATCAAACCCTGACTACTGCGCTGTGCCTAAACAGGCACTTTAGTCCACTGAGCTATCTGGCCAGCCCATATTTCACTCTTTAATCATAAATGTTTCTTTCCAAAGTAAAAATGTTTTACATTATTACTACAGATGAGAAATAGCTTTCTGCTTTTGACACTTTTATTTTTGGTGTTTTATGATGTCAACAAGGGTGGAACTTAGTTCATTTCTCTTCCTTCTCAGCCTCATTATTTAAGTGACATTTTAATAACCCCCCTAAACTATAACCTCGTGTTTGTCTAATTCTAGCTCCTTTTAGTATAATTGTTCACCAGGACCTAATAATTTTCTGCACTAAATACAAAATAAAGTACTTTATCTTATTTGAATCTCTAACACTGTTTATTGTGGCCTCACAATTTCATATTTGGATCGCTAAAGTAATGAACATATATTGTTTTCCTGATTTCTGTCTTTCTGAATTATCAGTTCTTTCCAGAGTCAGGTGCATACCTGACTAATTGAAGCCATTTATCTACAACACAAATGCCTATCATCCACTTGTTTCTCACTATACATTTTTGATGTAGTTCAATCATTTTTAAAAAAAATAACTTAAAATCCCGAATATATCAAAATTTCTCTTCTTCCTTTACTATATCTCTGTTCTTTACCTCCAAGTCTTGTGGCGTTTTTTTTTTTTTCCCTTATCCTACCATCCACCCATTTTATGACACCGTAATCACCATTCATTGCCTAAAAGTAAAACATGAGGAACACTTGGATCACATCAATGCTGTAGAGCAGCATTTATTATTTCAAATGAAGAATTACTTCAGAGACGAGGAAATTGAGTAATAGGGATGCCTCAGAAGAAATGATGATGCTTTCAGAGAGGTTATTGAGTGGGTGAGTTTCGTAAATGTGCTTTCACAATAAGCTTCAAAAATATCATGTCTGCATCTCGTACTATGAATAACTATTACAAAGACAATAATATGCAATGTATTAATTCTTTTTGTTGGTACTTCTTGATTTTTTCGCAGAACTGGGAGTTGAACTCATACTTTTGTGCTTGTCAGGGAAGCACTTATTCTACTGAGCCATCTCCATGGGCCTGTAATGCATTAATTATTATAACTGTCCTACTAACTTGTTTGGACACTTTCTCATTGCTACTTCTATCTCAATAAAATTAATATATTAAAATATCATTCTGATTTACCTCTAGTTTAACAAAATAGTCTTGCTTCCCTCTCCCTCTCCTCCATAAATGATTCACTGTCCTTACACTCCATTCAGCAATCATTCATGTATACCTCAAGCAAGTCATGTTGATTTTATTATTTTTTTTAGAATGTAAAACATACAAAATCCTATGGGTGTGTCAAACTTGGAGGGGACTTCAATGACTCCTTTTATTTTTATTTTCAAGCATTGAAGAGGATTGTTGATAGAAATCAATGATTCTCAGCCATAAGGGCCAGTTGAAGTAGCACCAACCAGTAATTCTAGCTGGTAGGGAGGGTCAGGCCAGAATATTCATCCCAATGCAGACCTAAAAACTCAGCCACCCAGTTCGATCTTGTTTCAAAATAAAAATAAAGACTAAAGATTCAGCTTAGTGTATTTTTAAAACTATTTTTTATTTGCTTTTTAGAAAGATTTTTTCTTCAACTCTTTCCTAATTGTCTTTTTCATTATAATTTTATTTTGAAGTGTAACAACAAATTGAAGAAAACCAAAAACAAGTACAGAAAAGGGAAACATAAAATAATACACATATTACAGATTTTCAAACAAGATTAGCTAATTAAAAATGAATGATATATTAGAGCTGGCCAGATAGCTCGGCAGACTACATACCCTGCTTAGGCAGAAACCAGCGGCTGGGGTTTGATTGCTGACCTGCCGCCAGCCCTGCTCCTGACGTGTGCTTAGACAGCAATTGAGACCAGGCCTGGTGGCACATCACTGTAACCCAAGCACTTGGGAGGCTGAAAACAGGAAAAGCACTACGAGTCCAGTCTACATAGTGAGATCCTGTAGACCTTGCACCAAATACATAAAATAAAGAAGGAAGGATATATTATCCATATTTATCGTCAAATCTGTTGCTCAGATTAAAAGACATAGTTATACAGCATGGAACATATGATAGGCTATGAGCACATGCTTTCAAGAAATCTTAATTTTTTATTCTTGTCTCTTTTTCTTTTATTACATTTTTCTAAAGAAAGTAAATAATCTTTAAAGCATATTTCAATAGTTTTTTAAAAACACATTCCTTTCCAAAGATATTTTTGCAATTCAGTTTTGTTGCAGAATCAAGTTCACAAACATGGGAATTGGGAAGATGTAGGTGACTGCGTCCACTTTCACCATCAGATAAGCGGGCAAAGAGGTGAATCAGCCTCTGAAATGTAGGAGTTTTTTTTTTTATTTTTTAAAGAATATGAAGTTGTGATAGAAAAAAAAAGAAGGGGCCTGGAAGATAGTCAACAGAATAAGCACTTGCCTGACAAGCATAGGGTGCTGAGTTCAATCCCTTGTTCAGGAAAAAAAAAAAAAAAGAATGACATTAGAAATGACACAAGATTTCACTAAACAAAGTAATAGGAATTCAACAATAGTTGCTGTACTAAATGGTGCTATCTTCAGCTTAGTTGCTCAGATTACCAGATATAAATAAAGATTTGTTTGAAGAAAAAACTAAAAACATCAATAATTGAGATGTTATAAGAAATTGAAAGGGAGAAAATGTAAGAAAAAAGAAAAAAAATAAGTCTTAAGTACTCCTTTTAAAAAACCAGCAGAAATTGGCAATACAATTATCCAAACTACTCTGCATATATACCTAAATATATATTTTCCTTTCTTTATAAAGGTTTATTTATGTATTTGGTACAGAGTCTCACTTCACAGCGTAGACACAGAGGTATCCTCCTGTCTCAGCCTCTCCAATGCTGGGATTGCAGGCGTGCACCACCATGCCCAGTTTTCAGTGACCAGCTTGGCATGCACTATCAGGGAGCACACACTAGTCCTTGTGTTTGTCAGGCAGGTTCTTAGACTGGCAAGCTTTCTCCTGACCATCTTTTTCCTTTCTTTCATTTGTCCTCTTCATCCTGGTTTTTCCTTCCCATTGAACAATTTCTTTCCCTTTTATACTATCTATTGTACCTTTTAGATTTTAATTACTGCTTTAGTTCTTCATACTACACAGACAATATGATGTTTACACAAGTGGATCTGATTTATTTCACTTACAAATATAGTTCCTGGCTGCATCTATTTATCTACAAAAGCTTGAATTTATCTTTCTTATAGCTGAATAATACTCCATTGTGCAAAAATACCACATCGGTTTTTTTTTTCCATTTTGGAATTGATGGGCACTTTGGTTATTTCCAAGATTTAGCTACATCAAACTGTGCTGCTTCTAGGTCAAATTGTGCTGCTACAAACATGGGTGCAAAAGTATCACTGTGGTATGATGATTTCAGTTCTTTTGGAAAACTACCCAGGAGGGGAATAGCTAGACTGAATAGGACCTACAATCCTTGCTTTTTGAGAAATCTCCATATTGATTTCTTTAACAATTGTACCAGCCCACACTCTGACCAAAAATAGAAAAGGTTCATTTTCCTCCATGCCATCTCCATCATTTTTTATTGGTTGACTCTTTGACGATAGCTATTCTTTTTGTCTTAAGATTGTATCTCATGTTACTTTAATTTGCATTTCTCTCTCTGTCTCTCTCTCTGTCTTCTCTCTCTCTCTCTGTCTCTCTCTCTCTCTCTCTCCCTCTCTCTTTCTCTCCCTCTCTCTCTCTCTGTCTCTTTGGCAGAACTGGGAATTGAACTCAGGCCCATCTGCTTGCCAGGAAAGTGTTTATTCCACCAAGCCATCTCCCCATTCCCTAATTTGCATCTTGTGAATGACCACTGATGTCGAACACTTTTTCATATATTTATTTGCCACTTGTATTTATTCACTTGTGAAATTATATGCATCTCAGATATGCATTTTTGGATTGGCTTGCATCTTTGAATTTTGGAGGACTGATTTTTAACAATTTTTTATATGTTCTCGATGTGAGTGCTTTGTCTGAAAGACAGTGTGCTATAATTGTTTCTCAATTTGTGAGTTTTCATTATACTCTGTTGGTGATTTCAAATGAATAGTTGTAACCACTTTGTCAAAGGTAAGGTAGCTAAGTGTGTTTGTATTTATGTCTTCACCTTCTAATGCGTTCCATTAATTCTCAGATCTGTTTTTTTTTTTTTTTTTTTTTTTTGACAGTAACATTTTAATTTCATTACAGCAGCTTTGTTCTATAACTTCAAGTTAAGGATTGTTATGTCTCTTGACTTTTCTTTATTACCCAGGATTGCTTTTGCCAGCTGTTCTGCTTGCAAATAAATATTGGATTATTTTTTAGATATGAGAATATATGAACAGTATTTCAATTGGTATTGCCCTGAATTTGTGTAACAATTTTGGGAGTATTGACATTTTTACAATGTTGATTCTTCCTATCCAGTAGCAAGGAATATCTTTTCATTTTCTGAAATCCTCTTCAATCCTTCTCTTCAGAGTAGTGTAACTTTCACTGTATCAATGTTTTACTCCCTTTGTGAGATTGACTTCTAAGTATTTCAGTTTGAGGGGTATTATAAGGAAAGCCATCGTTTCTGTAATTTTTCTCTCAATGAGTTCATTGTTTGTGTAAAGAAATGCTATTGATCTTTGAGTGTTGACTTTGTATCCTGCTAAAATACTGAATAAAGCTGGAAAATTATCTAACTGATTGGTTTAGCCCAGCTCTGATGTAGATAAAAGAAAGGCGCATCCTGGGTGTGAGTGACACTACCCAAAAGGCAGGGAGCCTGGACAGGACGAAACCCTGAGAGGCAGGCTGCTCTGTGCTTCACTTCTTGGCTCTTTTGCCACCCTCTGTCTTTCCTGCCACAGCATGAAGTGCTTCTCTGCCACGGCACCCCATCTCGAAGCCAGCTGAATATTGGCTCAAAGCTCTATAAACTGTGAGCGGAAATAAACCTTTCCTCTTTTAATGTGAGATATTGGGTATTTTACCTTGATGAAGAGAAAAGTATCCAAAACAACATTTGGTCCTAAGCATCAAGTAATTCATTATACAAATAAAATACTTTCAAAATGTAGGTGAAGGAAACTGTTTTACATTAACATGCAAATGTAAGAGAAGGAAAATCAGGAATTCTGCTTTTCCTTTTGTAAATAATGATAATTTCACTTCTTCCTTTCTAATCATTATTCTTTTTATTTCTTTATCCTGTCTAACTGTGCTAATGTTTCCAGAACTATATTGAACAGCAGTGGTGGCAGTGAGCACCCTTGTCTCTTCTCTGATTTTAAAGTGAAGGCTTTCAATGTTTGTCCATTAAGTATGATACTGGCTGCTGGTTCTTCTTAGATAGTTTTTATCAGGGTGAGGTAAAGACCATATATTCTGATTTTCTCTAGTGCTTTAACATAACTGAGTGTTGAAGTTTTCAAAATATTTTCTGCATCTTTTTAGATGATCAAGTGACTTTTGGCATTTGCTCTGTGGATGTGGTGTATTACATTTAGGCTTTTGCATATAATAAACCATTCCTGAATTCCTTGGATGAATCGCACTTCATTTTGCTATATAATTTTGAAGATTTGCTGCCTTCTCTTTGCCAACATTTTATTGAGAATTCTTGCATCAGTGTTCACGAGAAACATTGGTCTTTATTTGTTGATCTTTCTCTCATTCTGGTATTACAATAATTCTTACCTCTCTGAATGAGTTTGGGAAAAATGCTTCTCTTTCAGTTTCACTAAGGAGTTTGAGAACAGTTGGCCTTAGGTCCTCCCTAAACTTCTGGTAGAATTCAGCTATGAATCCATCAGCACCTGGGCTTTTCTATGTTGGTAGGAATTTTCAATTCCACTGACAGATTTTGGATTATTCAGAATTTTTATATCTTCTTGCTTCAGCTTTGGTGGTTCATATGTATTTAGGAATCTGTAAATTTCTTCTGTATTTTCCATAACATGAGAGTACAGATTTTGGAAAAATTGTTGATAATCTGAGTTTCTGTAGGGTCTGTAGGTATTGCACCATTTTCATTTTTCATTGCATGAATTTTCGTCTTTTCTTTCCTTTCATAAAATAAGGGTGGCTTGTGGTTTATTGATTTTATTTATTCTTTCAAAGAACAATCTCTCTGACTCATTAATTCCTTGCATTGATTTTTTCATTTCTGTTGCATTTGTTTTTGCTCTGATGTTTATAACTTGCTGCCTTCTATGGGCTTTGGACTGGTCTTGTTCTTCTTTTTCTATGAATTTGAGGTGCAGCATAAGATTATTTACTGGGTCTCAATTTGTTTTCCTAATGTCAGCACTTATTGCTGTAAATATTCCTCTTAAGACAGCTTTCATTCCATCCCACAAGCTACAGTATATTGCATTTTCATGAGATTTAAACGTTGTTCAGTTTCTTCTTTAATTTCATCCATGACCCATTGATTGTTCAAGATGGTATTATTTTGTTTCCATGTGTTTATAGAGTTTTTGCTGTTTCTTTTGTCAAAGAAATTTTCCAGTTTCATTCCACTTTTGTCACATTATATGCATGGAATAATTTCAGTTCCTCTGTGCTTACTTCATTATGTTCTGTGTGTTATCACATCAACTATTGTGGAGAATGTCCATGCACAGGTGAGAAGAATTTGTCTTCTGATGCTGTTGGCTAGAACACTACAGATGTGTTCTTAGTGCATTTCCTCACAAATTTGGTTTAGTTCTGTTATTGCTTTTCTTCTTTTTTGCCAAGTAGATCTCTTTGTGTCAATGAATTATTAAAATCTCCCAGTACAATTAAGTCATTTTTCATTAGATTTTTTTATGTCTATTAAAATCTTTCTTGTATACTTGGGTGCTTCTACATTGGGTGCGTATATATTTATAATTATTATCTCTTCCTTTTGCAGTTTCCCAATAACAAGTATATGGTGACCTTCTTTGTCTCTTTTGATCATACCTGGTTTGAAGTTCACATCATCAGCATCCAGATTAGCTACTCCTGCTTTTTGCTGTGTTCCTGTCCCATGGAATATTGTTTTCCATCTTTTCGTATTCAGTCTGTTTATTTTTTCTTTTTTAATTATGAGTTCACTGCATGCAGCATATTGTAGGATTTTGTTTCTTTATCCACACTTCCAGCCTGCTTCTTTTGATTGGTGAATTGAGGCCATTTAGACTGATAGTTATAACTGATAAGTACTGGCTTATCTTTGTCATGTTGTTTTCCTACTGTAGGATCCTTACTTTTCCCCTTTGCAGGCTTTCTTGCTCTGTTTGGACTTTCTCTTCTGTTATTTTTGAAGTTGTGGGTATCACTGTCTCTTTCTAAATACTTGCAAGTATTCTTTTTGGGTTAGTTTGGTTCCCATGAATGTCTTCAGTTGTTCTTTGTCATAGAAGTATCTAATCACTCTATTAAATTTGACAGATAGTTTTGCATGGTATATCAATCTAGGTTGAGAGTTATTTCCTTTCAGGCTTTCAAATATCTCATTCTAAGCTCTTCTTGATTTTCTGGTCTGTGATGATTACGTTGCCATGATTCTGATGGTGTTTCACTTATAAGTGATCTATTTCTGCTCTATAACAGCTATTAATATACTCTTCTTTTGCTCAGTTTCTGGGATCTTTATTATTATGTGTCAAGGGGATGATCTTCTTTCATCATGGCCAGTTGCAGTTCTACATGCGTTAGTTAACTGTATGTCAAGTTCTTTTTCCATGCTTGGAAAAATTTCTACTACTTCTGCAAATAGTAATTTTATGTCTTTTGTGTTATATCCAGCTGTTTTGTTGATACTTATGAATATTTTATTATTTTTCTTTGCATCATGTTTCAGTTGCTGTATTGTTATTTCCTGGTTTGTCATTATTTTTAAGAGAATATTCCTTTCAGGTTCACTAGTTGCAATGATGTCTCCAAGGTATGAAATTCTTTATTCTGTTTCATTCAAGTGGTTTTGCTAGATTTCATTGGAATTTTTTTTGGGTGCCAGTGTGAATATTTGTCATACATTCTAGTTCTTTCCTGTATTTATTGTTCAATGAATGATTCCATTGTTTTCCTATTCCCTCCTCTTTTGTAAATATTCTATATTTATTTATTTATTTGTTTGGTACAGTGTCTCACTATGCAGCTCACACACATAGCAGTCCTCCTGTGTCAACCTTCCCATGCTGGGATTATATGCATGCACCGTCACACCCTGTGTTATTGGCTGGCTATGTGTGGGGCTGGTACAGAATGCTGTATCAGAGGTCAAACCAAACCCTTGTCCTTGTTCTTGTCAGTTAGGTTCTTAGACAACCAAGTTATTTCTCTAGCCCTCCCTTGTATTTTTTTTATCTGTGTCTTCTTTAGATGTATTAAGCAATTCTTCCATGATTGTTGTTGCTTCCTTGAGAGATTTTTCTGATCTGATTTCCTCCATACCCTAATGGAGTTGTTTTGTTACTTCAGTTGCTACCATCCCAGAAATTCCTGATGTATGACTTCTAAACTCTTCTATGACCTTGTCCCTTGGACTTCTTTTGTATGGGTTAGAAGTCTGATTGTCTTTTATCCTTCCTTTTGTCTTTTTTTTTTTTTTTTTCAGTGATGTTCAGTGTGTAGGGTATAGGAAAGCAAGGCTCTCAGGAAAGTGGGAGGGCCGGGTCGGCTTACCAAAGCTCTGCTGTGGGGGGTTCAATGTGGCTTTACCTCTTTAAGGAAAGAGAGGAAAACTGAAGTTCAACAAAGATCCAGTGAAAAGGAGCTGGGGAGATGGCTCAGTGGAATTAGTGCTTCCCTGGCAAGCACAATGGCCTGAGTTCAATCCCCAGTTCCAAAAAAAAAGAAATGATCCAGTGATGCTGGGTACAGGCCAAAGTTTTGTGCAAGGCTCTCTTGATGGTAGTTTAGTGCAAAGTGGTGCTCTCCAAGACTCTGGCAGGTCATGTGATAGTCACATATCCCTGATATTTTTCAGATCAAGGATGAGTGGCTAGGCTCAGTGGAGCTCCAGAGGGATGGCCGGGAGTGTCAGATCTAGGGCTGTCAAGTTTCCCTGGCAATCTTCCAGTGAGGATGGGGTGGTTGAATACAATTTGATAAGAATTTTAATTTTCTTATCAGACAAAGTGGATGATCAAGACTTAAAGTATTAAGTTATTGTGAAGGGTCCATGAAATAAAGCACACAATGATAATTAAAATACAATGCATGCCATAAAATATTTCTCTGATAAATATTATATATTTCTTACTATTGCTAGTGATAACATTGATTTTTAATGTCTTGACTTCCTTTTCAACCAAAATGCTTTGATAGTATACACAATTTGTCAGTAATAATGGGCAAGAAGGAGATAAACCTCAGAAAGTGGAAATATATTATATATATAGAACTTTGATATTTAAAAATTGATTGGCTATCTATCAGTAATACTTTAATGTTGCTTTTTCCTTTCATCCTGATTTTAGAATAATTTTCAGATTTACAAACAAAGCAAAGCACGCACATCTAAATATGTCTATTTAATAATATATTTTTTTCTTGATAAAAGAATTTGGTGAAAACAGTGGAAGGAGTAACATTAATTGGAACACTTTTCTTATAATAAGCTTAGATATATTATATTTATACTTCAAATGTGTCAAATCACAAAGGCTCATATAACACCTTTTAAAAACATAAAACACTAAAGAGATACAATCTCTTTAAGGAAGGAAGAAAGCTCTGTAACAATAGTGTAAATTGTTTGTAGACCTCCTGCTTGAACAAAATAAATGAAGATTTTTCTGAGATGATTGACTATTGTTTTAAGTGTTATTTATGTTTCAACAGAGAATATAAATGCAGTTCATATTGGAAATCTGGAGGTCCTGTCTCCTACTCATTAATCATGTACTGTTCTATAAGGCTCTTTATCTCTCTGGATTTCAGTCTCTCATTGGTGATTTTAGTAATTTCAGATGCCTTGAGTCTAACTGCCATTTAAAGCAACACCTTGTACCACTCTCTTATTCTGGAGCAGTGTAGATTTAGACAGTCTTCACAAGTTTCTTAATTTGGCATGATCCTTAGTTTAAGCTTCATTTATTTTCAAAGACATGTAATTGCCCTTACATTATATGTTTGTTGCAAAGAATATACATTAATGTATGTTTCTTGGCAGGAAATAGGCATTCCATAAGTGTTTGCTAACTATATTTCATAAAACACCTTAAAATAGTGTTTGTTTTTCTCTCACAAATGCTCAGCTCAAATCTGTACCTTCTTAGTTAATTATTTCAGTGTTTTTCATTTACTTATTCAACGGTTATTTAATTAGGGCTGCACTATATGCCATGTTCTATATAACTCTCTGCCTATCAACTGGCCATACAAGCAAAAGAAAAAATGAACAATAAACCCAATAGTCACAGATCCTGACTACATGGAGTGATATGGAAAAAGTTAAAACATAGTTAAGTATAATTAGAATGGCATGACCAGGAAAGAACACATTTGTGCCAACCTTCAATGGAGATTTTTCTTCTTGAGTGATCCAGGAAGAATTTTCTCAGGTAATGACACATAATTTCAAATTATGAGGTTTGAGAGGACATGAACTGAAAGCAAGTAATGGTGGATAGGGTAGATACTAGAGAGAGGAGTGGGACATGGGAAGAAGTTCCTGGATCAAGGTAGAAAAACTATTTTTACTTTAGGGGGCTGTAGCACTAGAATGAAAGAAGGTGCTGAAGTTGGAACACTGAGGCCATTTGTCCTCTAGGCCAATCTAAGTGCCAAGTGATATCATTAGGGATTTTCAACTAGGGAAATAATGTGATTCATATTCACACATTACAAAAATTATGACAGTGCTGACTATCTAATGAGGAGGGGAGGGACAAAAGCATGAAGGAAAATCCCTAGCCAGTGACCCTCTTGCAGGTAGGCAAAAATCGAGTGACAATAACTACTGCAGGGGCAGGGACACAGAGTGATAGTGACAATGATTATAGCCCCATGAGATGCATGACCGTTGCCACAGGGAACTCCTTGTACATAATACCAATGGTACAAGGGGCTTATTCAGCTCTCCGGCTCAGAGGATCCACGTCCGAAGGGTAGACCTCACAGCACCTAGGCTGAGGCCGCTTTTGGGCTACAGTGCTATCAAGAGGCCCTTGGTGGGCGATTATGGTGAAACGATCAGATCTTACCTTTGCAGGAAACAGCAGAGAATGAGGTGGGGCTGGGCTGTCCCTGAGACCATGACCATTTCAAGAACTTAAGGGTTCCAGGAGACCATGGCCCCAGACACCCACAAACCGACCAGTGTGCCCCTCTTCACTGTTCCACAGCACAGATCAGCCATGCTTGTCACCAAAGAATGGATTGGGCCACTCACTGGCCTGCTGTTGTGGAAGGTTCACTGTATGCCAGATACAGGTTTTGATTTTTCAATTTACATTTTATACTAATTCATATTTGTAATGCTAATGAACACCTTCCTTGTGGGAATGGTATATTTAGCATGCCTATTCATTTAATCTTGCTTCATTTTCCTACATCCACTGGATATATTTTTTCCACTTTGATATTTGCTTTTTTTTGTTTTGCTTTTATTTTGTTAAAGAAAGTACAAATTAGAATTAAAAGACAAAAAATTAAAATTGATACAGAATTTCACTTAACAAACTAATATGAATTTCACAGTTTTATTACATAGTGTTGTCTTCTAAACAGTTATTCATCTTACCAGATATATGCATGTAAAATTTGAAGGTGAAAGACAAAAAAGAATTATATAATAATTAAGAATAGAAAAAGTACAAATGTAAGGAAAAAGGAGACAAAAAAATTAAGCATTATCTACTCCTTGCCATAGACAATAAGAAATGCACAGTACAGTTGTCCAAACCATCCTTCATACATATATACATACACACATACATAAATCTTTTCACCACTCCCTCTCCTATTCTTCTCCTCAACTCAGTAACTCTTTCCTTTTGAATAAATTCATTCCTGTTTCCAAGTATCTATCAAATTCTTCAGATTCCATTTATTTCTTTCAGGTTCTTACAGCAAGGAGACAATATGATGTTTGCACACGTGGGTCTAATTTATTTCACTTAAGAGTATGCTCTCTCTCTCTCTCTCTCTCTCTATCTATCTATCTCTATCTCTATCTCTGTATTTGGTGCAGGAACTACAGGTTTGACTGAATAGATGGGACTCATTGTGGTACTTCTATTTATAGCCTCCCAAGTTCTGGTATTACAGGAGCATACCACCATCTCCAGTCTCAATGGCCATCTCTGCCTGCCTTTTTTATGGAGCTAGCAAAACAGGCCCAGGAACTGAACCTCTGACCCTGTGCTTGCCTAAGCAGGCCCTTTAATCAGTTGAGCTATTTGGTTTGCCCAAGAGTATGTTCTCTATTTGCATCCATTCACTGACAAAATATCAAATTTATCCTGTTTTTATATACAGCTGGATAATACTGTATCATATAAAAATTCCACATCTTCTTTATCTAATCTTCAGTTAATGAGGAATCTGTGTTGTCTCCAGGATTTAGCTATGACAAATTGCTCTGCTATTGAGATGGCTGCACATATATTGCTGTGATATGAGGATTTCAGTCTAGGGGGGAAATACCAAGGAGGAGAATACCTAGCTTGAATGGGACTGCCAATACTAGCTTTTTAAGGAATCTACACTCTGGAAACCTCATTTTTATGAATGATCTGTCTCCATGTTTCCTACTATCTGTCTTTTATTTTGGCCTTTAATTGATATCTTGGGTTTCTCATGAAAGCAAAACTTAAGTGTCTATGTCTGATTTGTTTCCCTTAAGCACAGCTTCTTTTATAAAAAAAATTCAATCCACGGAGAAAAAATGAATTGTAATACAGAAGAGACAGGTATTTTTTTCCAAATGGAATGGAAACAAGAGATAGAATAACGGGAGAGAAGATGGAAAGCAGGTAGAACAACTGAAAGAAAAGTCAGAAATAATATTTTGTAACTGGTAAAGGAATCAAGAATTGAAAAGGGTAGGATTGGAGCAATGGGGCACAATCAATAAGAGGCACATGCCATACAAACATATAAGTTCCCCAAGATAAATGTAATTATCATGCACTGCAAACATGCACTAACAAAAATATTACATAAAAATTGAACATTCGGTCTGAAAGAACATTCATTTTCCCACAAATGACTCAAATTTGTCATCTGTATGGTAAAATAGTACTCCAATGCCTATAAACACCACACATTTTTTATTCATTCATCTGTTGAACATATAGGCTACTTCCAAGATTTAGCTACTATGAATTGTGCCAGTGCAAATGTAATATATAATAAGACACAGGTTGCGTGGTCTTTAATTGGTACAATCAAGTCCCTGTGAAGGGGCAGAACAGGTACTCAGGAAGGTAGTCTTCACAGACCAATTTCTTAGTTATGATTTTATAATGCTTTATTTCATAAAAAAATCACTAAAATAATTCATAAAACAAATAAATAAGTAGCATGGAATAATATATTGTGATATTAAATCTAAAATATTAGCAATGAATGGTTTCTGGGAGCTAAGAGGAAATAAGGATCAAAGAATCAAAAATGACTCAGAATTTCTTATAGTTACAACTAAAGTCAGTGTGTGTGTGTGTGTGTGTGTGTGTGTGTGTGTATGTGTGTGTGTGTGCATGTTGGGACAAATACAGTTTTTAAGTAATGGGATAAAATGGGTTTTAAGACAATGGATATGATGTCTGGCCAGACAGCTCAGTGGATTAAAGCACCTGCTTAGGCAAAGTGCAGAGATGGGGATTCAATCCCCAGCTTGCCATGCTGGCCCTGGCCCCAGGGTGCATTGGGACAATGATTGGCTCTGGAATTAGTGGCATGAGCCTGTAATCCCAGTGCTTGGGAGGCTGAAGACAAGAGGATCACTGAAGACAGGATGATCACTACAAATCTGATCTGTGTAGTGAGATGCTGCAGACTCTGTACTAAAATACAAATAAATACATAAATAAAATAAATTTTAAAAATAATGTTCTCAAAAACAAAAAATACTTTAGATATGAAATTATATAAAGATTATATGCCAGAAACAAAACAAACAGGAAGAAATACTATATATAAAACAGGTGAAGACAGATTAATAAAAGCAAAAAATTAAGAGTGTAGGAGAGCATTTACTGTCATTAAGACTTTGAGAAAATAAGAAATTTGAAACATATTGTTGATTATCGGAAACAAAAGTGTTTGGTTATGTTTTGATTTGGCTTGTCTTGACTTGGCTTGGCTTGGCTTGGTTTGGTCTGGTTTGGCTTGTCTTATCTTGGCTTGGCTTGGTTTGGTTTGGTTTGGTTTGGCTTGGCTTAATTTGGTTTGATTTGGTTTGGCTGGGCTTGGCTTAGTTTGATTGACACAGTTCAGGGTTGTCTGGGACTCTAAGTCTTGCTCTCTTGGCTTCCTAAATGATGAGATTACATGTATGTGCCATGACTCACATCTTAGAAGTAGTTGATAGTTTGAATTGATTTTGAATGAGCATATTTAGTGATGTAGATGAAGTCAGGCTGGAATATGTTGGAAGTAGTCTAAATGAAGTATGTAAGTTTGAAGACAGTGTATATAAAAACAATAAGACAGCAAATAAGTATTTCCTTACAAAAGTTCAATAACTACTATGGGAAACGAGAAGTGTTGGAAAGTAACGAAACTAAGAGAGTACTATGTCTTGTCTGAGGAGGGAGAGATTATGAAATAGTTGCTCTGAAAAAATCAAGGAAATTATCTGCTTGGTATGACATATGGAGAGTTGCTGAGAAATTTGTGGGTAATCTTCGAGAGTATAATACTAAAATATATTGACCTGTACCTTTCTTGTGTATAATTTTGGAAATCTATATCCAGCTTCTTTATCACAGATATGGAGAATCAAAACAATAGGCTCATCTAATATGGTGTTTTCCAAGTCTTTTCTATAAAGGGTGTTTAGGTAAAAAGCAATGGATTGGGAATGGAGATGCTTAAGAGTGTGGAGGAATTGATGTTTTCAACATTGATAGCATCAAAAATATGACCATGATCCTGAGATAGAATGAAAGAAAGTACATTAAAGATGTAGAAGTTGGGAAAATGTTAGAATACATTATTCTTGACTTGTCAATATATATAATTAATGGAGCTTTTTTTTATTTTTGTTTTTTGAGACAATGTTTCACTATACAGTTTAGACTGACGTTAAATTCATTTTGTAAACTAGGCTGGCCCCAATCTCATGGCATTCCACCTGGCCCAACCTTTTCTATGCTGGGATTATGGGCCTGCACTGACATGCTCAGGTTTTAACTTGTCAACATTGATGGTCATAGAACAACTAAATGGATTTGGATGGACATGTGCTTGGGTTTCCAGAGAGTGAAGAGCCTTGTGTTTTCTATCCAATAGCAAAAACAAGGGGAGAAAGATAGAAACATTTTTCTATAAACCACAAATGAGAAAATGATATGTGAAGCTTGACTATGGGGACAGAATACACTAGCTCACCTAGCAACCTTGAAAAATGAGACATTCTCTCAAAACATGCCTCCACTTGGGTACACCATACTAGACACAAAACATGTTTTCCTTTATTTCATTTTATTTTTTTGAGACAGGGTCTCACTATGCAGTTCAGGCTGGCCTTAAGCTCACTTTGTAGCCCAAGCTGGTCTCAAACTCACAACAATCCTCCTGCCTCAGCCTCCAGAATGCTGGGATTACAGGCCTGAACCACCATGCCTGGCCCGTTTTCCTTTAATATGTAGACACCTTAATACCATTTTCTTTTCATGTGCACTAGATTTTTGCAAAAACTACAAACAGAAATCTCTCCTAATTTTCAAATTTCATTTCAAATTTCCAAAATATGAAGAAGAATTGAATGAATTGATCTAAGAACATTTCACACTCTTGTTGCTGAGTCACAATCTGCATTTCAACCTTCTGAGCACCAACTTCAGATATGAAAGAATATATGTCACAAGATGAAGCAGCAGTTTTCAAGTTCTTGGAAGTCATGAATTCCCCTATTCCATGATAAATGAGAAACTGAAGAGGGTAACTCTATGATTTCCTAATTGAAGGAGTTTTGAGATTACATGGCAGGTGTTCAAAACACTAGGAAGCCACCTCAGTGTTTCTAGAATTGAGAGGATATTGCTGTGCAATGGGGGAGAACGAGGTGGCCTGAAAGTGAAAGATGGAGCCTGACAGGGCACAGGACACACAGATGGTTTCTTGAATGATCTGCAGAGATGCCTGGCCTTTAACAGTAAGCTTAGACTAGTACTTAAGGAAGCCACTCAGAGAAAGAGGTGACCAAGGATTAGAGACAGTGGTGCTCAGTGCTCACGTGGAGCCCAAAACAATAGGCATCATTGCAACTCATGGTACACTGGGCACTAAATTAAGAAAAGTCTTCAGTACTTGGGAACATTTCTCTGGTATTTTTTCAAATTAATTTTATTAGGAGGGAAATAGCAATGAGACAGCATCAAAACAGGTTTGTAAGACAGTTTCAATAATTAATGCATTTCATACTGTTGTCTTCATAGTAGTTATTCATAGTACAAGATGCAGACATGATATCTTGTCTAAACATTATTAGTAGAAATATTTCTTCTCTTGTCTTAATATTCTTCTCTTTATGCCTTACAAAGCTCAAGGGCAATATTTGAACATAACTCAAGTACTTGTAGAAATATAAAGATGTGTGGCACAAAAAAGACATAATATACAGTATCCGGTATCTAACTACAGTTGCCATGCATTTAAAGGAACAGAAAATAGAACTCAGAATGAGAGGAGAAAAATCTAACATTTGAAACTGACCTAAAACACATGTGATATCAGAGAGAGCAAAGCTGTTAAAACTAGCATCATTCAATACATTAAATTTAAGCAGAAAATGAAGTGTGTATAAAGATGCAATTGGTACTCTTGAGGATCAGGCTTGCAAGGTGTGAAGTGAAAAATGTACTGGATGGGATTGTGTGTGTATTAGAGACCTATAAAACATGAAGACAGCAAACCTGAAGATAGCAATAGTAACTACTTAATGGTGAATGTAGGAAGAAAGACTAATAAAAGTTATAGTGCTGGCTAATATTCTTGCCAAACTTGGTGAGCCTGGTCAACTTATGTTTATATTAGATTGCAAATTACAGACAAAAGAAGCCAACCATACTAAGGCATATTGAACCAAAGAAAGTGAGAAAGAAACAAATTCCAAAGGATCCAGGTATTGAAAACTTCATGAGTTTAAGCATCAAGTTTAAGATATTATCCTGGGGTCGGGAGATAGCTCAGTAGAATAAGCTCCTACCTGGCAAGCACAGGTTCCTGATTTCAATTCCCAGTACAGAGAGAGAAAGGGGGGGGGAGAGAGAGACAGAGACAGAGACAGAGACAGAGAGAAGAGAGACAGACAAAGCTCTTTTGAAATACCAAATAGTATTAGAAGACAGCAATACAGTTTTGGGATTAAAGCTTATTTAAAAGTATGCAATTCACAAATATGGAGAAAGAATGAAGAGAAATATTCTATTGTAGGAATTCTCAGACTATATGCAAAGTGACACAAAAGCAGATTATGAAAGAGGAAAGGTGTGTCTTCAGTGTGGAGTCATCCACTAAAATAACAAAATGACTTTTGACTAATGAAAAATAATAAAATAAAATGAAGAAAAATACTCAAAGGAATAAGCAGAACCAAAAGTGGAAGAAATTAGAAAGTACCAAACACCCAATTAAAGCTAATCATATAAAAATAATCATGTTACACGTAAGTGTTCAAAGTTTCCTCACAGAAAGTCAGAGATTTTCAGGTGATACTTTAGTTACTTTTTAGTTACAAAGTACCTGGCATCCAAATATAAAGGACACACCGATGGTTTCTTGAATGGGCCATTTATTTGGCCCACAGTTTGGAGAGGTTTTTCTTCACAGGTGGCTGACTCCAAGATGGTATGACATGGGAGAGGGACATCACAGAGGAGAAACAGTTCATACCGAAAGGCAGAAAGCCAGAGGCAACAAGTTAAAAGCAGGGACCTTCTTTGTGTCCTTTCTTTCTTATCCAGGCTGCCTGCAATTAGGGGCCTGGCCCTCACACCCAGGTTTGGGCACTCTTAATTCTCCCTGGAGAAGTGCCAAACCAATGAATGGGCCGATTTAGTAATCACACACCCTTGTTCTCAGCTTCACACACTCCAGTTGTAGGCATCTCTGAAAAGCCCAACTTATGACTGGATGAGGCTTTGGGCAGATAACGAGGCACGAGCAACAATAGCTGAACCAATGAACTATTAGTTTTCCCCACAAAATAAAGTACAAATATAAATACACAAATAAATTAAGCATAAAATAGGATGTGCTACATAATACCGGGATACCTATACTAGCATTAAGAAAATTAAATTTCACCACAACAAATATTGCCAGTGGTGTAGTCCACAGAATCCTGTTGTTGTTCCCCAAATATATCCGTGTCTGAATCCTAGGATGTTTTGAAAATGTTGCATTTCATTAAAAAAAAAGGATTTTGCAATGAGACTAAGAAGCTCAGAAAGGACACTTTGTCCTGTGCATTCAGTGAATGGCAAACAAAATCTCATATGTTCTTGGAGACAGAGAACCTGCCAGAAGAAAGAGTAGGCATGGAAAATGGTAAGGAATGGAAAGTGCTGCTAGATTTTAAAGTGAAAGAAGAAGGCCGCAGGCTACAAAATGTAGGTTTCCTCCAGAAGTCAGGTGAAGAAAGGAAAACAGTGGGTACCTGGAGTCTACAGAGAGTTGCACAGCTCTATCACATTGGCTCTTGTGTGAAGAAGTTTGAAAGTTTTTGAATTTTTGCATGCAATTTGTATATGTTACCTAGAGAAACTTGAAGAGTAAAAATTTGGAGAGAAAAAAAAATTATCACATGCCAGTTTTTGAGTTTTCCCTAGATGGAGCACAGTGCATTTGAGGGTTAGGTGAAGCCCAGGGCCTCATCTGTAGGATTGAAAATACATTTGTGTTCTTTGAGGTCCCTAAGTGACTCCTTAATCTGATGTGGCAGAAAACATACAACTACTAGACATAGTAAAAGAGATAATCTTATGAGCCAAGGATCACTCTGTCAAGAAGAACAATAATTCTATACATGAACATATCCAATGGTTTTAAGATATATGAAAAAAAAACCTGCTAACACTACAATAACAAATGAGAATTTCAAGACTATAGTTGGATATTTCAACATTTCTGTTCAAAAATCAATAGAAAGCTGGAGCATCAAGTCAGAAAGAATCCAGGAAAATTAAACAATCTTCATAGTCTTGACCTGATTAACACTGTAAAAGTTTTCTCAACAGAATCTGAAAACATATTCATTATAATTCTTTACAAATAATACCTCCAAAATGACATTATTCTTGTTTATAAAAATAATCTCAATAAAAAACACTCATGTGAATGTGCAGCATTTCCAATGTCATACCCATTATTACGCTTTCTTTAGAATAAACCTGCTAAAAGTACAAGAAAAAACATTATGGTTTAGTGGAACAAGCAATACTGCTTAATTATTTGACCCATCTTGCATACCTCTACATGTTAATCTGAGCAATAGATTTGACAGTAAAAATATGTAATGTAAAAACCATTGTTAATTTTGACTCTAGTTTTGAAACTCTGTATCATGTGTAATGTGGTATGTTATTCTGTTTCTTTCTCTGTTTTTGATGTGTTTTTTGCTTTTGTTCTTTTCTTTACTCTTTAAAATAAAAAAAAAACAAATTAAGCTTAGAGAAAACACGTGATACAAATGCATTTAAATCACAATGAATTTAAAGTAAAACTCAGGAAGAGGCAAGTAATTATAGTACTACTATCATTTAGAAATAAAATACTTTGTGCCCAATAGTAACTTTATGAATATCTCAAATCCTGAGAACCTGGATTAATATTTAAGAGACCGATAAAACCAAATTATTGTAAATAAACCACAATGGGCAGATTCTGCAGTCATTCGTTATATTTTCTTCTTTGTTTTCTCTCTCTCTCTCTCTCTCTCTCTCTCTCTCTCTCTCTCTCTCTCTCTTTCTTACTTTCAGATTTAGGATGGGTGTACAGAGTGTACAGGGTCTCACTGCATAGATCAGACTCACAGTAATCCTCCTGTTTACAGCCTCCTAAGTGCTGGGAATACAGGTGTGCGCCACCATTCCTAGTCTTAATCCACTTCTCAGCATGCTCCAGGGACAAGACCGACATGGCAGGCCTGGGGATCAAAGACCCAGCCCCTGCATCCACCTAAGCAGGCACTTTAATCCATTGGGCTATTTGGCTGGACCTTCTCATTGTTATGTCTGAACATTATTCCCAAGTAGAATGTAGGGCAGCATATTGGTCAACAAATAGCTGTCGATTGCATAGAGCTCTGAAATTCTTTCTTTTCCCTAGAAATGAAGACCATTATCATCTGAAATAAGCTTACCCAGCATTATCTCCTAAGGCTCTTGCTCTGTCTATCAAGATAGCCTGAGGATAAGTGGATTAACCTGATGGACTTGCTGATGCCATTCTCCTTATTTTGCTTGAGAAATATCTTTCAATTAATTTACTTAAACTCTTAACTGAATATGCATTTTGTTTATATGATCAACTCTTGTATACATCTGACCATGTTCCAGCCATAATGATTTTGTACTATGCAACCATGTACCACTCTAAACTGGGCTCGCCTCTCCACCCGCACTAAATATCCCATCACTGGCTCATCAGATCTTTTAAATACTTAGCATCAGTGACTTCTACTTTGCTCCAGAACAACTAAACTTTACCTCTTCATCTTTCATCATAGCAAATAGAAGCAGTTGACAGTGGTCATTTTCAGTATTCTACCTTACTATTAGTATCAGAGTATCCATGCTGACCCATATAATCAAGTTTTCCTGCTTCAATGTGTCTTCAGTTTTGTTGAGACCTACAGACCTTTGATAATTCAGTTAAAAAAAAATGGTCACTCACTCCTGTGCATCATGCTCCATTCCTTCATCAAATTCTCCAGTAACAGTATTTACACTCTGTTCTCTTATCAAATCATAAACATTGATTTTCTTCAGATATTGACCTCTGGCCTTCATCTTCACGTTTCCTTTTTAAAATTCTTATTAATAAAAATTGCTGCTGCCCCTCTTTTATTTTCTCCTTTGTCATATCATTAACCAGATCAAAGCATTCCCTAGTTTTTTGTTGCATTAGACAGTAATCCAAACTTCTGGAAATGTACTGTGCCTTATATCAAGATGTACCTGAAGGCTTATTGATCCATTCATAGGAGGACGTTATGGGTGTAGCTTGATCATGAGTGTGTGGTGCTGCATTAAGGTGTAATGCTGGAGTCAAGATTGTGTGTCACTACCCTGGTGTAGCACAGTACTGGGTCTGGACAATGGAAGCGTTCCTTTCTGTATGACCTGCAGAACCCAATAGGCTTTTAGGCTGGATGGCAAAAAAGTGAAAGGAAGGCTATTTCTTGCTGCTAGCTCCCTGCTGCCCATTTTGTCATGGACTTTTTCTCCTCAGCCATACACCTCTATCACAGCGTCCCACCTTAAAGCCAGCTGAGTTTGGATTTAAACGTCCATAAACTGTCAACTGAAAGAAATCTGTTGGACTCCAGGCCCAGCATGAGTGTGGGAACCTCCACCTAACTCCTCGTGCCCAAGATCCTCCCACAGCCAGATTCCAGGCCCGGTGTGTGTCTGGGTTCATCCACCTGCTTGGTCCACCCGAGACCCCTCTCCAGCCAGATTTCAGGCCCTGCGTGTGTCTATGTGGGACCAACCGCCTACCCACTCTGTCCAAGATCCCTCCGCAGCCAGACCCTATGCCCTATACCAGGAATCCTGTGGAAACTTGCAACAGAACTCCCTGCAGAGAGGTTAGGAGCCAGACTCACCCAGCTAATCAAGGAGCTGAACATCTTTCCAGATTGCCACAGTAGGTTCACCTCTATGAAATAAACTGGTTGTCCATTAACCTACCTGTATCTATGGGTATTTGGTCTGAGTGATGAAGGAAGTAATTAAGACACTCCATTTTGTAAAATCTCATATTTTCTGTCTCCTGCCTACCTTCTGATTAGTCCTCCCAATTCTCCGGAATTAACTCTACTCCAGCTACATATGCACTGCTTTTATTTATAATATTTTAGTTAATTCATTTTCACAGTAACTAGGTGGTTTCCTAGAATCCTCTGAAAGTGTCTGTGTTATCCATCATCTTTAATAAATACACAGACTTGAAGAGTTGTGGGTTTTTTTTTTTTTGTATTTTATGGAAGGGTCTACAGGGTGTTCAGAGTCTCACTGCTAGATAAGACTCATAGTGATCCTACGAGATAGGCTGTTTACAGCCTCCAAAGAGCTGGGATTACGGGCGCCCACCAAGCCCAGTCTCAATTGCTGTCTCAGCACACCCTGGGGCGCGGCTGGCATGGTGAGCTCAGGGATCCACCCCCTGGCCCATATGTCTGCCTATAGGCAAAAACTTGTGATGTTTTTGATTCACATAGTAATGATTTCTCCTGCTGTTCATGTTGTCCCATCCGTGTCTAATGTATCCCTGTGCACACTTCTGTCTCTCTGTGACAGGTCGTGATACCTCAGACAGCATTTATGCTAGTTTAGTAAGATTTGCCTGGTGCGTGCAGCTCCAGTCTAACGATCACTCATTCACTCATGGATATTTGTTTCTTTTTTTCTTTTTTTTTTTTTTTTGCAGAATTTCACTTTTTATTTTTTTTATTTTTTTTTCCATTTATTTTTATTTTATTGAAATACAAATGTCAATCAGACAGTTTCAAGACATCTTAACCATACACATTCGATGAATTAATACATTGCAAACTGTTTTCATAACGTTTTGGTATTGTACAAGGTGCATACATGATATTATATTTACAGGTTTTTATATAGCTGAATTATATCAAAGATTCAATAATTATTTACCTAGTGGATGACCATAGCACTAAAAGCCGACATAATATCCTGTCCAACCACCATTAGTGCAGATCTTGCCTCTCATAGAATTA